>JZKD02S2416404.1:1084788-1111636 GCA_000966675.3 Picea glauca | reverse complement strand
CGCTTTCTAATCACGGAGACTTCACCAATACCTCCCAACCAATGCCAGGGGTACTCTTCTTCCCCCTTATCTCCCTGAGCCACAAAGGGGCCAAGCACAAAAACCAAAAATACTATAGCTCCAAGTTTTCTCCGCAAGGAAGAGCTACCAGTCTATCCTCAAACTTGGTCTCCCAACTCTCACAAGTAAAACACAATCCAAAAATGATTTTGGCAACATAACTTTACCCATAACAAGTGTGATCCATTTCCCATCTAGACCATTTGTTTTATAGAATTTTCTTCATTGACACATGTCCATATGCAACAACTTTTTAATTAAATAAATTAGGATTATTCATCTCACACTTGTCACACTCTCCCCAAGTTGCACAAGTAATTACTCATTTTATTTTAATTAAAAAGTCAATTTCCCTCACATCCTCCCATGTGTTCCTATTTTCTTTCTTAGTTGTCCTTTTATTCCCCAGATTCTCATTAAATGCGTGTCTCCTAACTAGATCTTAGTTAGAGTCTGATTAGGAGTCTTCTTCTAGTTAGACTAGTGGTAGGTCAACTCAAAATTATTTTCCAAGTGTTCTCCCATTCTCTCATATTATTATTTCTTCTAATTAAAAAATCTAAATTATTAATTTCATGCACACATGTGCAATTTATCACATCTTTAGATTTTCTCACTATTTTAATTCTTAATTTGATTTATCTCATTTCTTTTAATTTAATTTAGTCTCATAACTAAAAATTAGACTTAGGTTTTGAATTTTATTGGGATTTTATTAATAGATTCACTTCTTAATAAATTATTTTAATCCGACAAGGTCAATTTAATTCATTGTTTTCTAGGCCACCTAGATTCATTGATTCAAGTTTTTTTAATTTACGCGACATACCCTTCAAGACGCACCTCCGTGCTCCAAGGGTGCCACTTGCCTTCGATTGGTTTTGGTAGTTTGTCCAACTCTTGGAGTCAATACTCCATTTATCGACCTTGTGAGAGGCTAAGGACTTCTAAGGAATAAGGATTCCGCCTTATTGCACGCCCCTTAGAAATCTTCGTGAGAGACTATCTAAGTCTGTCCTCACGACAACGTGGACTTATCGAACTTGGTAATCGTTAACCTACAATTCGAGCCATGATGGGAGTGCTAGTAGGCTGTGACAATGACTCTTCCACACCTTTCCCTCAATGTCTGGTTTTTGTGCATGGCCCCTTTACTCCTTATGTGAGTCAGATTAGCAAGCATCATCAACCTGCATCCATTGAAAAAATACTGTCACTGATCCACATACATAATCATACTATTTCAATCATATGTCACATATGCATAAAATGAAATACTCAAACAAAATACAATCCACTCCCTGACTCAATCCAGAGTCCAAGAAGGTCCATTGATGCCATCGACATCCATAATTTGTCACTTGTCTTGCACACTCTGGTAAACTCATCAATAACATCTGTCATTACATATATATCAAATAAGAATAAATCACAACACATCAATATCATCATGTAAAATCCATAATTGAAACAAAATAACAATGTACCATAACTGGATCACTTGCACGCAAGTGTCCTCAAAGAATAAGTCGATAACATGTGCTCAGTAGAGAGGAATGTTACAATATTGGTGTCTCCAGTAGGTTGGTGCCTACACAATATCTTGTTGAGTTGGTGCTCAACAGAGGAGATTGGTGTCTCCAGTAGGTTGGCGCCTACAATATTTGTAATAGTAAGTTGGTGCTTATAGACATGATCCAGGTGGATCTAGGAATGCTAAAAAAATTGATCATATCAAATTCAAATGAAAATGACTTCATTACATATATCTTGACAAGATATTTCTAACACAATTTGAACGGCCTTAAATGGACGTCATATGAAGAAGTTACGATTTTTTGAAGATTTTGACCAACAGGCAAAAAGTAAAACATGGAAGGACACGTGGCATCACCAGAGGTTGACATGTGTCATAATTGAAAGGATGACATGTGGTAGTATGAATGACACGTGGTATGTACGGTGTTGATGTAACACAATATGGAAGGACACGTGGCAGGTGATAGGTGACAGGTGGCAGTATGGAAGGATGGCATGGCAAGTGACATGTGGCAATACAGATGATAGGTGGAAGCTGGCATATGCAGGTTGACTGTGCACTGACTATATAACAAATGGGCTAGTAAGAGTCTAACACATGTGTTGAGGAAAAGGTAAGAGGAACCCCACTCCAACATTTTCGAATCTTTCTTGGCTAGGGTAAGATAGTTGGTGTTATCACTCAAGTTTATAGCCTTATAAAACATTATTAATTGATTCTCAAGTAATAAGTACAAGGAACCAATGCTACCTTTTTTTTATATTAAACTGTGCAAAAGAAGAAAGTAAAAAAATATATGTACTTTGTTTTGAGAATTAAATAAAAAATGAAATACAAATCTGAAAGTAATATTAGATAATGCACATGTGAGATCAAAATTAACAAAGTAATTTTATTGATTTCATTCCAAGTTACAATCATAACCCTATTTTCAAACCCTTGTGAGGGTAAGGACCAAGATCATATTTAGAGATCTTTGATGGGAACCATACAAAAATACTTTGACAACAAGAGAAGATTGAGACTACAATTCTGGATCAACTTAGCGATGAAAGTATCATTTACTGAATCTGTAAAATATTCTCTACCAGTAATGAAAACAAATTCATAAACAAATCAGAATACACAGATTGGCAAGATCAAATGATCAACCTTTCTAGAATAATCTATTGAAATATGTATCTCAATCTTTGAATCTTGCTACCTTCAACAAGACCCCGCTATCAACAAAAGAGTTAAGACTATTATAACTTAGAATGAATGAAAGTAATTAATCTCACAAGTATAAGAGCATACCTTTATCAGAAATTTGTTTCCTTGTTATCTTTCTTTCTTTGTCCCTTCTTTTGATCAACTTTTATCTTTCTTAAAAGAAGTTGTGGTAGTTTCAAACTATCTTTAGTTAAGTCATAAATGACTGAATATTAGTTAGGGACAAATATTAAATAATCATAATAATAGATAAAGGGTAAATAAATAGTAACTAATAGTTGGGACCCCTAATTCCTTTAAGTCCTTTTAAGTTTTTATCTCCTCCTTATCGCTTCATAATTTACTTAAATAATAAATCATGCCAGCTCATAAATATACACATAAGCAATCACTTTGAACAACCCCTTGTGTCTCTCAAAATTATCCATATATATATCAAATAAATAAAATTTATTTGCCACTGCAAAAAGAAAATATTAACTCGCTATCCAAAAATGAAGACATAGTATCATGTTGTCCAAAAGAAGTCAAAACATAAATAAACTGTCCACCATATAAATTATCAAAAACCATATTTAGTGTGAGAAGCATTCTCCTTCTTTTCACTGCTTGTAGCCTTTTGTTCTTTGTTTGTTGAGTTGACCTTCTCATAGTGTGGCTGATTGGATGCTTGAGGGTGAACTTCACTGAAGGCTCAGGAATGTTCATCAACTTGGTGAGTATGGGAAGTGACTAAATGAGAGGAATCATTAGATGACTTAGAATGAGTAACAACTTTAGGCTCAGGGATGGTTATTTTGAGTCTTTTTTTTGCATGTGAATATTGGACGGGGGATGCAATGTGGGAAATCTGTTAGGCATGTTGATTGAGTGGAGGAAGAGGTGGCAATGGTAAAGATATTGTGGGACAACCATCATGATGGACTATAGGTTGGAGAACAACATCCTTCTAGCCATCATTGATAGGGACCTCTGGCTGGAGGGACACATGAGTTGGAACATGGACATTAGAAATACTTGGGCGAGGTTGGTAAGGAGGCCTTTCTGGTCGAGGATGTGGTTGAAACATTCCTTGGCCCACTAAGTTAAAGAAAACAACTTGAAATAGTTGATTCAATTCTTGAGGATCAACATCAAAATGTATGGAGAGTTGGTTCTCTTGTTACCTCTCTGCCAAAAAATGTTTCTGCCTCTGCCTCCACCTCTACCATGGCTTCCTCTACTGAAGAATATCATTGTCTAAAAAAAATTCAGATTAGTGTTTGAAACAAGAAAGACCAATCATCCATCAAATTACTTTTCCTAAAGATAAATTTAAAACATTGGCTCTTATCAGTTCACACATAAGCATGCATGCAATCAATCCATTACTCTGCTAACTTCAGTCTATAATTATTAACATGTAGAATAGGGAAATTCAATGATATATGGGATATGGTTGGGTTTGTAATGAATGGAAAGTGAAATTAATGAAAATGAAATAATGGTTATTGTTCTAAACATAATCATTTCTTAACCGAAAATGAACTTTAATAATCATACCATCACCCTCTTTAATTGTAGATATCATCAATACTGTTCACTGTTTTTATTTGAAATATGCCTTTTTATCAACCTTCCCAAATTAGAGAGCTTCTTTGAGAATAGAACATGGGAACAATAAAATGATTTCAGGAAAAAATGAGGGGCTTTATAATTTGCGTAAAGTGAAATCATGGACGGGAAATGAAAATGATGAATGCTCTTTCTACAGACAACTTGTCATTCCATCAACTATCAACCAATGTGAACAACTTAAAACATCTATCAAAATATATTAACAAATATTTCAGATAATTCCATTTAACAAATACCTGTATGAAAGATCCATGTCTTTAATTATTTCAAGGTATTTCCGTTCAGGTTTTATTAATCAAACTAAGAATGATGGAGAGTTTGATCATTTTTCATATCATAACCATTTGAATATTCATATAATCAATTGTCAAAACCAGAGTGCAATTCAAGTAGGATTTAATATAAGAATATTGGTAAATTTTCTGAGTTGTCATCAACATGACAGAACCATAAAGAACCCAAGAATACAATGTTGGGCTATGCACATGATCATCACTATCCATTCTAATTCCCATATAACACTTCCAACTTTATTTGCAGGCCCAAATGAAGTTGATTAGATGGTTTTGAATCCATGCTTTTGGACATAAAGGAAATTTACTCAAACCATTTCTGAATTCATGAACAAGAGTAATTCGAGACACAAGGGTGGATGCAAGCCCTACATTTTGATCCGCTTTGAAAATACAAGAAATTTAACTCAACCCATACCAAGATAGAAAGCCAAAAAAAACCCATACAAGAAAGAGGTGAGTCAAATCGAAACAAGCTCAAAAGTTATCCATATGTAACATCTGTTCGAAATTTCCTTTTGAACTGAAGATAGAAGCAGTCAAAATGCAAACCTTGAACTTTTCCTTTTTATTTGTTTTAAAATCCATACCCAATACAAAAAACCACAAAGTGCGATATTGGGTTACATGCCATGAAATCCAACAAAGGTAAATATGATAATGCACTTCAAAGGTGATACTTCATCTTACATTCATTCATAATCTTTTTAAAACCAAACTATATTAACATGCTTTCCATGCAAAACCCAGGTCGAAGATACCACTGGTATTTGAAACCCAAAAGTATTTACTTGTTACTAATAAAAGACATGTGATAATTTAATTTTGCATCCATTCACAGTCATTCAACAACTTTTAAACCTCCATAGGAAACAAAGAGTCACGCTTAAAACACACATACAATATGCAAACATAATAGAGCCAACATCTAAAATTATCAGAGCAGAGTAAAACATTGATGCTAGAAGTGTCCAAAGTGATCATACATATCAAAGTCATTTAAATAACCACAAGAGGGAAAACCAAGGATCGTTATCCAGCCACCAACACAATTTTAAAAATCAAAACCCTCGACTAACAAAAACAAAGTATTTCCAAGCAAATGACAATGTGAAAAGGTGGTATACCTCAGGAGGGAAAACTAATGGAGAGTGAAATAACTCATTTACATCATTTTTCCTTCACAATCAGATGGATGGAGCCAAAAAACTTACCAACTCTTCCATGATAACCATCAAATAATTAGATTTTACACAGTGGACATCATTCAAATGACAGCTCAGACTCGAAATTCAAGCTAGGTATCATACAATCCTTACATTCAAAGCTTGTCAACTCATATTTATATAATCTCCAACAACCATACTTATACCATATTCACAAAACACAACAAATTTCCAATGTTTATTTATCCACAATATCAACCATACAACCAAGCATTGAATCATATGCTAGCCTTATCATATGCAAACTTTACCATAATATGATTCATATGCAACAACTTTGTATGGTATTGTGATAACCAACGTTGCTGTATGGTATATGTGCATAGAGTCGAACTTAAACAAACTCTTTAATATGCCATAGGCTTAAAACAACAACAAAGTCCAAACCCTTGTGATGTGGATAACATATCATTTATGTGATGGATATTTTCCTTGTTTTCTTCTTCATGTGGTGATGATTTTATTGGCGCAATGAAGCATGTTAGAGAAATCATTTATACATAAAACATCGGAAATAAATTATGTAATAATTCTAGTCAATTTTTATGAGTTGCAAATATTTTTTTTTTAAAGGAGAAAAATCAACTTAATGTGTTTCTCTTTAAGGGGTCCCACCTACTAGTTATATAGTATAATAGATAAAATCTATATAGTATGTGCATTGCAATCCTTTGCAGGAAGAATTCAATTGTGCTTTTTTGTGTCAACAATGTGGACCAATGGGATGGTGCCATGTGGCACTACAAATTTTCCCAATATGGCCTTATCCAAAAGTTTGTTGATTCAGAAGGGAATTGAACTCATGACCTCCGGTTCAACAAACAATGGTATAATCAATCCGACTAACCATATTATCGAATATTCTAAATGATGGTTTAATATTTAAACTGTATTGAATGGTATATGTCATAAATAGGGCATCGACTAGGGTCAACCCCATGACCTACGTACCAACCCAACTACTTAACATTATACTCCGACCAACACACCAACTATGCTCCTTGTTAAACAAACATGGGTATATTTGTATTTATTTTTAAATAAATTCCCAACCGAGCATATAGGGAGTTAGGTGGGGTTCGACCCCCTAACCTAGCCTATATAAACCAACACCTAGCCACTATACATGACATATATTTGTGTGCCAAGGAGGAGAGCATGTACATTGGAATGCATGCCAAGAGGTGCTGCTAGTTTGGCTTTGCATCATTTTTCATTCCATAGAGCTCTTTGAGAGAAGTATAGGGTGTTTACAGTCAAAAGTTTTATTTTTCGGAGATGAAGATAATTTTGACACTCATATCTGAGTTTGAGCAACAGATAAGAAGATCATTGTAAAAAAATAAGTTGGAGCCATTATTGTATCAAACATTTGAGCATTAATAGAGCGGTGTCTCATTTGGAAGCAGACTCAGAGACACAACCTAAGATGGGTGAACTCCGTTATCAACTTGTGTAATGTGCCTTGTTCTTGTTGTTTCTATTTCACTCATTTTCTTTCAAGTTGTTCATCATTAATGAGGGTTTTGGATAAGTAAGTGAATTCATATGTTATTTTACAAATATTCAAGATGATCTTAATTTTTCGAATCAAGTTGCATGTTAATGTATACTTAAGAAATAATTTAACATCTAAGGATTTTTGGATCAAGTTGTTATCAAAGCATGTTTTAACAAGTGTTTTCAAGTGAATTCTTATGAGGTATAAATCCAAGCTAGGTGAAGGCACACTTGAAGACTTCAACCCATAAATTCAAAGAGAATTTTGAAAAACAAGGAATGGCTTCCAAAGGAGGAGAAGATCCTATAATGAGCTTCGAGGCTTTGACATAGGCATTTCTCCAGAAGAAGAGAATTATGGAATAACTGACCTGTAAGGTTCAAGGAGGAGCCAAAACATTGGTAAAGACAAAGGATAAGTAGGAGGTGAAAAACCTCCAGAGCCCCCTTCGTCCACATCATCATCATCATCATCTTCTTTTGATGACATCAAACATTATTCTCATGAGAAAAATTATTCTAATAAGCCTTCTCGTTCTCATGATTTTCCTTTATTAAAGTTAGATGTAGAATTTGATTTTCCAATTTATGATGGAAAATTGAATGCAGAGAAGTTGGACAATTGGATCAAACAGATTGAATTATATTGTAGGGTAGAGAAAATCATGGATGATGCTACAAAGATACAGTTGGCTACTCTTAGTCTAGGTGGCATATCCTTGATATGGTGGGAGAGTAAGACACAAAATGATCTCATCCAACATGGTAAAGTAATTTATTCTTGGGATGAATTTACTGTTAAATTAAGAAAAACAATTTTATTCATTGTCTTACGTACAAACAACAAGAATATATTGGCAACATCGACTAAGACAAGGAAAAGGGAAAAATATTCAAGTATATACACAAGAATTTAAGAAGAAAGCGTTATCTTTAGGAATTCCATTATATACTAGTGAAACTCTTTTGAAATATATTGGTGGTATGCATTCATATCTTCGACATACTATATTGACGTTTAATCCTACTAATATTGATAAAGTGTCAGTACAAGCTACTCATCTAGAGGCTAGCAAGGGAAAACATGTGTTTGAGGATAAGAAGCCACATAAGTTAGAGAAGCAATCGAAGGGAAAAAGGAAGTGTAAGAAGTAAAATAAAATGAAGAAATATGAAGAGAGACCTACATGTTCTCTCTGCAAGAGGAACGAACATGAGGAAGAAAAGTGTTTGAAGTTCCATCCAAAGTTGCGACCAAAGAAGTTCTAGGAAAAGGGGAAACAAAAGATTGTTTCACAACTCAAAAATATCTGGGATTAGAGTCATGAGATGAAACTAAAATAACAACAATGGCAAGTAAAGGTATATCTACTACTAGTTCTAGTTCTTCAGTTCAATATGCTAAATTGGAAAGTGTTCTTAATTAAAAGAAAACAAGTGAGTTTTTCCATGTAAGGGTCATAATGAAGCACATAAAGATAGATACTTTGTTTGACAATAGATCTCAAGTGAATTTAGTATCTAAAGAAATTATTAATAAGTTAGGTTTAAATACTACACCTCATGTGAAACCATATCCATTAGGTTGGGTGTGTGAGGGTGCTAATTTGAAAGTAACTAAACAGTGTAAAATCAGATTTGCAATTACTTCAAAATTCATTGATGGGGTTAAGTTGGATGTAGTTCCACTTCAAATTTGCAGTATTGTCTTGGGTAGTCCATATTTATTTGATAGGAAAGACATATTCTATCGTGAAGAGAACACATATCACCTTTTCAAAGATGATATTGAATATATTGTTAGAACTCACCGTATTAAAACTAATGTTTCTTTAGTGAGCACAAGACAAATGAAGAGACTTGTAAGTGCTAGTAAATATTTTGTTCTCATGGTGGTGAAGAAAAAAGAGGAAGATGTATTAGATTCTTTTTCAGGTTGTGATCTAGGTCATAAGTAGGAATTGGTAAAGATCATTTCTAATTATGATGACCTATTTCAGGAACCTACGAAGTTGCCTCCCAAGAGTGAGGTGAAAATGAAATTTATTTGCAGTAAAATTATCCTCTTCCTAATGTTGGTGTGAAATAGGTATTTCAGTGGGGATACAAGAAACAAAAAGTCTTCGACAAATTGAAAGAGAAAATAAGTATCGCACCAGTTTTGGCTCTGCCAAATCTGCAACAACCATTTGAAATACAAACTGATGCAAGTGGATATGCCATGGGAGCAGTCTTAATGAAACAAGATAAACCTATTTGTTACCATTTTGAAACTTTTACTCAAGCAGTAATTAACTATCCAACATATGATAAAGAATTGTATGCTTTGGTACAAAGTGTGAAAAAATGGAAGCATTACTTAATGGGGAAGGAAACAATAGTTCACACATATCATAAACCATTACATTATTTGCAATCACAAACCAAGCTACAATAACCATGAAACTTTAGGTGGATGGGTTTCTTACAACAATTTCATTTGGTAATTAAGCATAAGAAGGGTATTCTTGACAAGGTTGCAAATATGTTATCAAGACAAATAGTCAATGCATCTACAATACTAAAGCATGATTCTTTAGCTCATGCAATTTTTGTTGAACAATATGTTAGGGATGGTGAATTTAAATATGTACCTGAGAACTGACTCATGGAAATCTACACAAAGAATTGGATTATCATGTCCATGACAATTTATTATATCATCTTCAAAAGCTTTGTATACCCATGGATGAAAGAGAAAATGTAATCATGGAAGCCCATACATCTCTTATTTCTAGTCACTTCGGGCTAGGAAAGACAATAGAACATTTGCAAAGATATTGTTATTGGCCTTGAATGAATGAAACCGTTTCCAAGTATGTAAAAGGGTGTGTTTTGTGTGCCACAATTAATCCTAGCAACAAAAAGTTGGGGTTATACACATCACTTCTAGTACCTTCTCAACCATGGGAAAGTGTGTCCATGGATTTTGTAGGGGGTTTGTCGATGTCTAGAATAGGTCATGATTACTTGTATGTCATGGTAGATAGGTTCGATAAGATGTGTATCTTAATGACTTGCAAGAAGCAAGTCACAACTGAACAAACAACACAATTGTTCATTAATAATGTTTGAGTTCAGTTTGGGTTGCTTACATCTATTGTATCTGATCGAGACTCTCGATTATTAAGGAAGTTTTGGTCTAGTTTGTGGGAGTTAATTGACACTAAATTAAAAAAGAGAACTGCATTTCATCTGCAGATAGATGGACAAAAAGAGGTGGTGAACATGACAGTGGTACATTTTATATGAGGGTATTGCAGTAAATATCCTAAGTTGTGGGATGAACAATTTCACTATGTATAACATGCCTATAATTGTGCCATGCATTCTTCTACACAGAGATCTCCTTTTGAGGTTTGTTTGGGATACTTGCCTAAATTACCTATGGATTTTGCTTTCGGTGAGAAAAGCCAAGAGGATGGACAATATGATTCGGAAAAAGATAAGAGGTTCATTTAGAGGATCCAACAGGTACATCAAGAAGTACAGGAACAATTGGAGAAGAGCCAAGTCAAGTAAAAGGAAAGGAATGACAAGCATCAGGTTGATCATCAGTTCCAAGTTGGTGATCAAGTATGATTACATATCAACAAGGACATAATGAAGGGCGAAGGTAAAAATATCAAACCAATCCGGTATGGTCCATTTGAGATTTTGGAGAAGATTGGTACTAATGCCTTTCGTTTAGATCTTCCATCTTATATGAAAATGTATTCAGTGGTGAATGCTGAGAATTTGAAACTTTATGAACCTCCTGTGATTATTGATAAAGATGAAGGTGTTCAGGTTCCGACAGTTGATGATTTTTCTCCTAAGTACTTAGACGAGTTGCAGGAAGATGTTATCCTTGACAAAAGAATCATGACTTCATAATGGGGTGATGTGGATTATCTTCGAGTTGGTATTAAAGGGGTAAAACCAAGCAAATAAATATAGATCGAGATCAAGAAAGCGAGGGAGTGTTACCCTCACTTAGTTACTGAGTAATCCAGACTTTTGGTGGTCCAAAAGGCTTCCAGTGGGGAGGAATGATCCAGGTGGATCTAGGAACACTCAAAAAATTGATTGTCTCAAATGAAAATGAACATGAATTCATTGCATAGATATCGACGTGATGTTTCTAACACAATTTGAACAACCTCAAACGAATGTTGTATGAAGAAGTTATGATGTTCTGAAGATTTTGACCAACATGCAAAAAATCAAACAGGGTAGGACACATGGCATCACCAAAGGATGACACGTGGAATCAATGAAAGGATGACACATGTTAGTATGTATGACATGTGGAAAATATGGTGTTGATGTGGCACAATACGAATAGGAATGTGGCAGGTGACAGGTGACAGTACAAAAGGATCACATGGAAATATAGATGACAAATGCTAATTGATGTAGGCAGGTTGACTATGCGCTGATGTGGTGCTGATTGTACAATGGGTGGGGTAGTAAGAGAATGACATGTGGACCAATGAGATGGTGCCACATGGCACTATAGATTTTCCCAATATGGCCTTATCCAAAATTTTGTTGGCTCTGAAGGGAATCGAACCCTTGACCTCTGGTTCAATAAACAATAGTCTAACGAATCTGGCTAACCATATTATCTAATATTCTAATGGGCGGTTTAATATTTAAAATGTATTGAATGTTATATGTCATAAATAAGGCATCAACTGGGGTTGACCCCATGACTTCCAGACCAACCCAACCACTTAACATTATACTCTGGCCAACGTGCCAATGATGCTCCTTGTTAAACGACCATGAGTATATTTGTATTTATTTTTAAGTAAATTCCCAACCAAGCATATAGGGAGTCGGGTGGTGTTGTAATATAGGGATTAGAAGTAAGCATTCAAGAGATACAAATTAAGCACATCAAGAAACACACATAATCCCAATAAATAAGGAAATAAATGTGGGGAAGGATATCCAACCACTTTCATATTCCTTCTTCAAGAGTATTTATACATTGTATGGATGGTTGGAGCAGTTTCACATGCTCCAACTAATCATTTGTTAATTTCTCTTATATATTTATCCTTTACTACATATATCTTCATATATTTACTTAATATCTAATGTCTAATGTATGCTGACTATTACAATGGCCTAAGAGGCCTCCCAACATCTCCCACACACTCCAATCCTTGCTTGTCCCGAGTAAGTGTGTAGATAACTAATGATCTGTTACTCTTTAGCCTTTGTATTCAATCTGGTAGATTCTTGTGCAAACATTGAGTCTCACAGTGCTTTGCTCCCCCCTAAAAATGGTCTTCTTGATCCTATTGTTACACCTCTTTGGTGCCATCAAAGTGGTGAGTGGCTCGTCCTGTGATCATCTTGCCCCTGCACACACCCTATGGTGGAACATCATGCTTTGACCAACCTACCATTTCTCTGATTTCTGGATTTTGAGGTCGCAACTCAGGAACTATTCTGCAAATTTTATACTAGGGGGATTAATCGATTCAATATTTATTGTGCCATCATATTTTCTTTTAATATTTCAATGTGTGTGTGTCTCATCATTTGATGTCTCTTTCTTGAATGCCTTTATCCGCTTCCAAAATGCTTATCATCAATGTTCAATGTTTCACTGCTCTTCTCTGCTACTCATCAAAACTTGTTCTTTTGCTGTAAAGATTTCCTCCGTTAGTGCTCAATGTATTCAATGGAATGCTCAATGTTTGTATGCTCATTCGAACCTCTGCTCTGTGTTATAGTATATTTTTCCACACTCCATGCATATTTCTTTGATGTCCTTCCATTTCCCTTTGTAGACTTCATTTTTACCTTTTGTTCCACTTTAGAGATAAAAATTCATATTTTTGTCCATGTACACGACCTGCCAGTTATATAGTTCACGTATGTACATGGGCTACTCCATTACAACCCACATACATCGGTTTTGGTGCTCAAAAAATTAAAAAATGTGTTGGGTTTCCATGCCATGTCAGAAGATCTATGATCCTTGACCTTCCATATACTGGAAACCCTCCGACTCAACTCTTCAATTCCATTTGGAGGCTATAAATTGAGCCACATACAATTCATGAAGGTATTCAATTCATCATCGAGAGCAAAGACACTCCGGAGAAATTTCACCTCAATTGAGTCTGCATCCCTTTGTCCTTGAAAGTATTAACTTTTTGTGTTCAACCCGCAAGCTCTTCCTATCTTGTGATGGAGAACTTCAATGAATCCTAATTATGGAGGATTGAAGTGGTGGAGGCCCAACTGGAGGGACTTAGTTTTTCGGTTTCGATATGTGCCGTTGCAGATTTTGTCTTCTATGTACTTTTGTTGATTACATTAATAGAAATACTCTTTTCTTGTCCAATTGATATTTTGCAAATATTAATATTTCTTTCCATGGGCATATTTGTTCTGTATGTTAATGAATTATGCTGATTGATATGCTAACATTATATATCATTACCACATGATTGCATATCTTGGTTGTTGAAGATAAGTTGCAGGTGTAAAGCTTTGGGTTGTCTTCGGATGTTTGGACAAGGTAGGCTTCTAGCCTTATCTTGTTAGCATTTCATTTATATAGCGTACTTGACATTAGAGTTGATTTCTGGGTGTCATTCTGTCTATTGTGGTTTTCCCCTAGCCATAGAGATTTTCCTCGTAACACTCTCTGTTGTTGGTTGTTTTTCTATGTTTGCTTCCAATCTTTGGAAATGTATGGAGTTAGAATTTTACAATTTGCTAAACTTTCATCGATTGTATATCGATTAGTGTTGATGAGGAACAAATCTAGTCAACTAAAAACCAACTTATATTACATGAGTAAAGGGGATCACCTACCTCTGAATACACATGTTTAATCCCCTCCTTTTTAAACTCTGATTTTCAATACATCTTTTGAATTTGACGCAATCGACACAAATATTTTTTTTCTTT
Organism: Picea glauca; assembly: GCA_000966675.3. Classification (NCBI taxonomy): domain Eukaryota; kingdom Viridiplantae; phylum Streptophyta; class Pinopsida; order Pinales; family Pinaceae; genus Picea; species Picea glauca. The sequence goes on along the minus strand of JZKD02S2416404.1, from coordinate 1,097,228 downwards.
GTCAACTAACTAAAGCAGACTCGACTTGACTCCAAACTTGACTTGACTCATTTGACTATAAAATTGACTATTTCCTTCATGTAACATATTGTTTATACCCCATAAAACAACTTCATACAAACCATTTTACAAAACTTGATTGCGGACTTTTTCATTTTGAATGCTATAAAATTAACAAATAAAATATGAGGAGCATCTATTTTTCTATTTTTTCCGACTCCAAGTCGAATGGTAAGTTACTTCATGATAATTAATTGTTCTTGGTCGACTTTATACATGTTCTTCTACGAGGCTCCTCCAACTATTTAATTGTTGATCCTTTTTTATCACTGAATAATGGCATGTAATGTCTAAGCCTATTCATGAAAAGTAGTACCTCTATCGATTCTATTATATACATCAGAAGTTATCAAATTGGTGTATTGTTGTTTTCGACCAGTCAATCGGTAACAGTTATTTTGTCCTTCATAGGGTCAGGAGCTCTAGTTGAAATATCTCGGACGTCCATTTTTCATGTTGCACTGATATATCAACATTGACAATTTCTTGGTAACCTTCATTGTCACGACCAATGATGACAATATGATGGAGTTTTTCAATGTAGATGTGGAAGAGTGGGATGCTCACTGGACCAACCAAGTCTCGATGGGCACGCAATTAGAAATAAATTTTCGGTCGGTGGCTGAATGTTGGGTGAGAGCAAGAGATCAATAACTAATTGTATCGATGGAACTAGAGCGACCRGTCTGTACATTCAATGAACAACCTCCAATGCACTCSTYGTCTCTCTTCCATCAACATTTTTTTCATCAACATTTTTTKGCCATGTTAGTCGATTAATATTATAATAATAATAATAATTTATTTTTAARTTYACKGYCAAGTYATACCAAATTGATGTATRCCAAATTGATGTATAAGACCTTTTTGTTTGTGGRATAAGGGAYCCYTCAACCCAGCGATTTGACTAATAAAGTCTACCGAGGTATACATACCCTACCCCTAARAATATGGKTCGATTCTTCACCAACGTTGACAACCCCAAGCAATAAGCAATAGGTAAACTATTCAGTTATCCACTCTCACACACAARTTAATTTTCTTCAATCTTGAACTGGCACCTCCAACAGGAASACAATGATCAATGAGTGATAACTCCACATTGCTGCAACACGATGCAYAGTCTGACTTCTAGAGGTTTCCCTCTTTGATTATGCAATTGAAAGTTGCGTCCCTCAATAAAAAATTGTGTAGCTTGGTCTTGGGCATCGTCTTCATCGTTGATAACGTATTCTGAACATTCAAAATCTCCATTGGATGAATAAAAAGAAACGCCTGTATCGATCAAAATTTATTGTGTTTGGAGACTAAAGTGAGCACGGAAGTCGACTTGTTTTCTTGTGAGCACATAAGTACATAGCAACAACCATATTTTACTTCTTTGTTATTTCATAATTGCAGTCTATATATTTACAATCACTCCCTATGGGCAACATATATATTTTTTAATCTCGTTCTCGACCAGACAACTCACTCTTCTTGATTTCAAGAAACAACCATGAGTGATTGATATTCTTCAAAAAATTTCTTTATTTTCTTGTGTAGGATTTGCTTTATGCGAAAAAATTCTACGAGCAATCATCCAGGGCCGAGGGGCATGCACGACCACAAACAATCAGAAATATTCCATGCAACAACAACATCAACATTCCTCGAAAAAAAATTAAAGCATCTTCAATATAACGCTGATTCATGAATAGTCCTGGTTCAAGTGGATTTATCTTTAGCATCATCCACGAACATACAACGAGCATCTAGGATCGATCATTCTAACTTGTAAGTCTTCATCATCTCCTGGTTCAAAATATTTCATAGAGAATCAATACTAGCATCAAAATCTTCGTATGTGCAAGCTTCTTCCATGTGGATCTCACCCACCAAGAAGAGGGATGCTCCAGGATCCTCTTCAACGAAAGTTTATTTATGAACACATCTTCAACAACAAATGGATGGCACGATCTTATTCAACCAAAGCTTGATGTCACAGTGGCAACATAACCAAAATGTTGTAATCTAGGTATTACAAGCAGGCATCCCAGAGAGACACATTAAGCACATCAAGACACACACATAATCCCAAGAAAGAAGGAGATAAATGTGGGGAAGGATATCCAACTGCTTTCATATTCCTTCTTCAAGAGTATTTATACATTGTATGGATGGTTGGAGTAGTTGCACCAACTCTACATAATCATTCTTTAAGTTTAGTTGCACCAACTCCACATAAACCAATGCCTAGCCATAGTACAAGACATAGATTTGCATGCCAAAGAGGAGATAAGGTACATTGGAATGTGTGCGAAGAGGTGCCACTAGTTTGGCTTTGCATTCTTTTTCATACCATAGAGCTCTTTGAGAGAAGTATATGGTGTTTACAATAAAAAGTTTCATTTTTCCGAGATGAAGCTCATTTTGACACTCATATCTGAGTTTGAGCAACATATAATAAAGTCACTGTAAAAAAATAAGTTGGAGCCATTATTTTATCAAGCATTTGAGCATCAATAAAGAAATATCTCATTTGGAAGCAGACCCAAAGATGTAGCCCAAGATGGGTGAACTCTATTATCAACTTGTGTGATGTGACTTGTTCTTGTTGTTTCTATTTCACTCAGTGTCTCGCAAATTATTCATCATTAATGAGGTTTTGGATAAGTAAGTGAATTCATATGTTATTTTGAAAATAGTCAAGACAAATCTTAATTTTTCTAATTAGGTTTGATGTTAATGTATAATTAAGAAATAATTTAACATCTAAGGATTTTCAGAGCAAGACATTTATAAAGATAGGTGTTTGTGGTTTTCTCCTGCAAGGGTTTCTATGTTAAACTCTGTGTACTGTGATTTGAGTTTACATGCATTTATTGTTTTAAAGTTAATGAATGAGTGATGAATTCTCAATTAAAGTAAAAAGTATATTATACCGATTTACCCTTGTTGGACACAATGGTATGATATTGTCATTGATGTCAACATAATGCAAGTGATGAGATAAAAGCTCAGAAGAGATAACACTATAGAAATCACACAGGAGAAATCTAATCCCGTTAGATCATATTGAGAAACTTCAGGACAATCCAAGACCATCAGATCATGTAGAAGCCATAACCTGCACAAAAGAACCCTTCGTGAAGGATCCTAGAATCCTAATCGTCCATTCAAAATTTGGGAGTAATCACAACCATTAGATCAATTCAGGATCTATACTGATCTTCAGATAGAACCAAGTGGAAGGACATGATAAGCGGACCCCATAAGACACGAAGTCTTGAAACCTCCTAAATCATGAAGTGAACACCGACAGTCAGATCTCATAGAGAAAATTCGGGTCAGTCCTCAACTATAGATCAAGACCTCCAAAACTTCGCCACTTCAGTGAACATTGGAGACAAGGTGGAGGATCGAACTTGCGAAGTCATGAAATCCCACCAGTCGTTAGATCAAAGGAGGGACTTTATATGAATTCTCGACCATCCGATCGAGTTTAGTGGAAGGACAAGATAAGCCTCAATATCTTGGAGTCTCGGATTAAACGAACTCATGCAGGCCTTTGATATAATATCACCCTGGGAGAAATGCAAGTCGTTGGATCAGGTGGTCAACTTCGTTGATAAGAAGTTCAGATAAACCAAGAATACCCGAAGGCCAAAGCCCCAAAGTCACAAAATCCAAACAATTGTCGTGCGAGGGAAGGAATAGTCAGCCCAACGTTGACCACTCCGGGATTACGAGGAGTCCAAAAAAAATAAAACTCCTGAAGCCACGAAGTGCAAAGCCATGATCTAGGAGGGAGACATGTGGCAGAAGAAAAAGATGACACGTGACCCATTCAATTGGTGACAAGTGTCAAGGCTCCTTTGTCATATAAGGTATACAAAAGTCATGAATCAAGGTGACACGTGGTAGTCACTCAGCCAGTTCCACATCAACATATACATGTAAGAATTCCATGTCACTCCGATATTACAACCTTCGGGGATATCCAACTTCTCCTACCATTAAACATGCCCGAAGGGTCCTAGCTCTGGGTCATGTGAAGGTTCTTAAGAAACTTGAGGGCCATGTTCCAAAACGACATGGAAAAGATGAGTTAAATTCTTTGGTTCTTAGCCTAAGGGAATATGAAGAATAATGTCAATAGGGAGTGCATATGCACACTTCGACGAAATTTACTCCAGGAGAGTTGGAAGATTGCAAAGTCCGGAGTCACGAATCGTCAAAGTTCTAGAGTGAACGATAACCATCCACTCAACCACATATTATGTCCTAATTGTTGATTTGTTTTATCCTCAAGGATAATGTTGAAATCGCTGGATTAGCCCCTGTTAGGACTTGCGTTTGGTCATGGGTTCTGGTCTCATGTAAAAGAATATAGGAAGAAGAAGAAAAGCGCTAAATAGAACAATGTTTGAAATGGATAATCCCATGGTTTCGAGCTCACGGTCACAAAGGGAAGTGAATTGAAATAAGCGCAAATGGAGATTAAATCCGTAATAACGATCTCACTGTCATTTGAAAATAATGGTTTGAAAGGAAGCACCTATCTACATGTATTCAAATCCAGAACAAGAAAATAACCAGTGAAGGGTTAAAATGCTGAACATTTTGCAAAATATTCGAAGTCTTTACCAAACTAATAAAAATAATAATAATATAAGAAGTGAAATGTTTCAAACAAAGGGACACAATGCTTCAAAGCTCACACCAGTTGGAAGCCTATATAAGCAAGAAAGAACGGTGAATAAGAAAGTGTCTCTATAGTCCAGATCAGAAGATCAAAGAAGAAGCAAAGTCCAATAATGAAAAATTGAAGATACTTATGCAGTGAGGGTGGAAGGGAGGAGCAAGGAAGGAGTCATATCCTTTTCTAAGTAAAGTGTGAAAACAAGGGAGTTGGTGCTTCCTAGGGTTGGTGCCCTAAAATAAGGGAGTTGGTGCTTCCTAGGGTTGGTGCCCTAAAAATAAGGGAGTTGGTGCTTCCTAGGTTTGGTACCCTAAAAAAAGGGAGTTGGTGCTTCCTAGGGTTGGTTCCATGAAGAAGGGGATTCATGTCTCCAAGAGTTGGTGCTCTAAAGAGGATTGGTGTCCTTCACAATCACATATTATTCTTTATAAACTTTGTAATTCTTGATCTATACAATTGATTTTTTAAATAAAAGTCCATTGATGATCTATTGTGATAATTAAAATAACAAAGTAATTACTAATTGTTTACAAAGGTAATACTGATTCACCCCCCCCTCTCAGTATTTCCAACAATTGTTATTGGAGCCAATGCCTTCAACATAGTCTAATCACTAGAAAGTACATCCTGAAAGAAATGGATCAACAAGAGGGAATGTATTCCAACAAAGCACCATTGTTTAAAGGAGATGATTTATGCTCTCTAGAAAATAAGAATGAAAAGCTACATGTTGGATCTTGGTTTTGATGTTTGGAAATCCGTAGAAAATGGTTACCCCACACCAGCTACTCCACCCACAGATACTACTGGAAAGAAGAATTTCAATGACAACTCAAGAGTAGTCAATGCCAGTCTAGGAGGATTAACAAATCCCAAATTTGTGAAGATAATGCATTGTAAGTCAACTAAATATATCTGGGAAAAACTCAAGGTTATATATGAAGGATATAACAAAATCAAGGAAGCCAAACTACAAACCTACAGAGCTCAGTTTGAAAATTTGAATATGAAAGAAGAAGAGAACATTGCTAAATACCTTCATAGAGTAGATGAGGTAGTCAATTCAATCATAGAAACATGATAAGAACTCTTAGAGAAACCTATTGTACATAATATCTTAAGCTCCTTACCTATGAGGTATGATGCCAAGATTTTCACAATTGAAGATAGACCAGAACTTGACAAACTCATAGTAGATGAGCTCCATGGAATTCTTACAACATATGAAATGAGGACAGGGAAGGAAAAACCATTGAAAGGAGAAAAAACCTTTAAGGCATCTAAAACAAAGAAGAAGCAGGAGTAAAATACCATTGAAGAGTTATCAGATATATCTGATGAAGAAGTTTCCAACTTCATGAAGAAACTCAAGAGAGGGACTGAGAAATACAAAGGAAAGTTTTCGCTAATATATTTCAATTGTGGAAAAATTGGACACTTTTCCAACAAATGTCCCTATCATAAGCAGGAGGAAGTGATGATGAACGGATTTTCAAAGATAAGAAGAAGAGAAAAATCAAAGATAAAAGGATATTCTACAACAAGAATAAAAATTTATTTACCCAAGAAGACAATAGCTCATCTGAAGAAAGTGAAGAAGAGGAGCCAGAGCTTATATTTATGGGAATGCAACCACAAGATGAAAATCATTCAGAAGATGAAGAAGAAGTGAACCTTGAGGAAGAATTTATCTGTGCAATTGAAGAACTAAGAAAATATAAAAAAAAACAAGTTACTAAGGGAACAACTTATAGAGTTTAAAGAAACTGCAAAATCAAGAGAAAAAGAGGTTTCCAAAATCATTAGTGTCTCAAAACAATTGATTATTGAGTTAAATACCCAACTCCAAGAAACCAAAAGAAAAGAAGAAATCTTGAATAAAGAACTCAATTGAAAACAACAAACTTGTAAGATATTGGAGGATGAAATAATTCAACTAAAAGGGAAACTAGAAAAAGGAGACATTCAGTCTAAGTTTGAAAACAACTCAAAATTCCTAAAGGGTCCTAGCTCTGGGTCATGAGAAGGTTCTTAAGAAACTCGAGGGCCAAGTTAAAAAAATACACATAAAATATGAGTTAAAGCCTTTGGTTCTTAGCCTAAGGGCATATGATGAATAATGCCAACAAGGAGTGCATATACACACTTCGAAGAAATTTAATCCACGAGATTTGGAAGACTACAAAGTCCAGAGTCACGAATCACCAAAGTCCCAGAGTGAATGAGAACTGTCCACTCAACCACATATTAAGTATTGATCGTCGATTTGTTTTATCCTCAAGGATAATGTTGAAATCATCGGATTAACACCTGTTAGGACTTATGTTTGGTCATGGGTTCTGGTCTCAAGTAAAAGAATAGGGAGGAAGAAGAAAAATGCTAAATAGAACAATGTTTGAAATGGATAAGATCGTGGTTTCAAGCTCACGATTGCAAAGGGAAGTGAATTGAAAGAAGCACAAATGGAGATTAAGTATGTAATAATGAGCTCATGGTCATTTGAAAAGAATGGTTTGAAAATAAGCGCTTGTCTACATATATTCATATCCAGAACAAGAAAATAATCAGTGAAGGGTTAAAATGATGAACATTTGGAAAAAGATTTGAAGTCTTTACCAAACTATTATTAATAATAAAAATATAAGTCATTATTGATAATTTAAATGAAGAGGTGAAATGTTTCAAACAAAGGGACACAATGCTTCAAATCTCACACTAGTTGGAAGCCTATATAAGCAAGAAAGAACAGTGAAGAAGCAAAGTCCAAGAAGGAAAAACTAAAAATACTTATGCAGTGAGGGTGGAAGGGAGGAGAAAGGAAGGAGTCATATCCTTTACTAAGTAAAGTGTGAAAAAAAGGGAGTTTGTGCTTCCTAAGGCCGGTGCCCTAAAATAAGGGAGTTGGTGCTTCCTAGGGTTGGTGCCCTAAAAATAAGGGAGTTGGTGCGTCATAGGGTTGGTTCCCTAAAACAAGGGAGTTGGTGCTTCTTAGGGTTGGTTCCCTAAAATAAGGGAGTTTGTGCCTTAAAACAAGGGATTTGGTGCTTCCTAGGGTTGGTTCCCCGAAGAAGGGGATTTGTGTCTCCAAGAGTTGTTTCTCTAAAGTGGATTGATGTCCTTCACAATCACATATTATACTTTATAAAATTTGTAATTCTTGATCTATATAATTGATTTTTTAAATACAAGTCCATTGATGATCTATTGTGATAATTAAAATAACAAAGTAATTACTAATTGTTTAAAAAGGTAATATTGATTCACCCCCCCTCTCAGTATTTCCAACAATTGGTATTAGAGCCAGTGCCTTAAGCACAATATAATCACTGGAAGGTAGATCCTGAAAGAAATGGATCAACAAGAGGGAATGTCTTCCAACAAATCACCATTGTTTAAAGGAGATGATTATGCTCTCTAGAAAATAAGAATGAAAAGATACCCGTTGGCTCTTGGTTTTGATGTTTGGAAATCTGTAGAAAAGGGTTACACTACATCAACTACTCCACCCATAGATACTGCAAGATAGAAGAATTGCAATGACAACTCAAGAGCAGTGAATGCCATTCTAGGAGGATTAACACATCCCATATTTGTGAAGGTAATGCATTGTAAGTTAGCTAAATATATATGGGACAAACTGGAGGTTATATATGAAGGAGATAACAAAGTCAAGGAAGCTAAACTACAAACATATAGAGATCAGTTTGAAAATTTGAAGATCAAAAGAAGAAGAGAAAATTGTTGAATACCTTCATAGAGTAGATGAGGTTGTTAATTCAATTAGAGCAGCAGGAGAAGAAATCTTAGACAAACCTTTTGTACAAAATATCTAAAGGTCCTTTACCTATGAGGTATGATTCCAAGATTTCCACATTTGAATATAGACCCGAACTTGACAAACTCACAATAGATGAGCTCCATGTTATTCTTGCATCATATGAGATGAGGCTAGGGAAGGAAAAACCATTTAAATGAGAAACAACCTTTAAGGCATATAAAACAAAGAAGAAGCAAGAGAAAAATACCAATGAAGAGTTATCAGATATATCTGATGAAGAAGTTTCCAACTTCATGAAGAAACTCAAGAGAGGGATTGGGAAATACAAAGGAAAGTTCCCTCTAATATTTTTCAACTGTGGAAAAATTGGACACTTTGAAAATACATGTCCCTATCCTAAGTAGGATAAAGTGATGAGGAAAGAACTTTCAAAGATCAGAAGAAGATCAAAACCAAATATAAAAGGATATTCTACAAGAAGAAGAAAACTTTCTTTACCCAAGAAGACAATAACGCATTTGAATAAAGTGAAGAAGAGGAGCCAAAGCTTCTATTTACAGGAATGAAAAATCAAGATGATAATGATTCTAAAGATGAAGAAGAAGTTAACCTTGAGGAAGGATTTATCAGTGCAATTGAAGAACTAATAAAATCTAAAAAACAAAACAAGTTACTAAGGAAACAACTTCTAGAGTTTGAAGAAACTATAAAATCAAGAGAAAAAGAGGTTTCCAAAATCATTAGTGATTTAGAACAATTAATTACTGAGTTAAATACCCAACTCCAAGAAACCAAAAGAAAATAAGAAATCTTGAATAAAGATTTCAATGAAAAACAACAAACATGTAAGATATTGGAGGATGCAATAATTCAACTAAAAGGGAAACTAGAAAAATGAGACATTCAGTCTAAGTTTGAAAACAACTCAAAAATCCTAAAGGGTCCTAGCTCCGCGTCACGTGAAGGTTCTTTAGAAACTCGAGGGCCAAGTTAAAAATCTACATGACAATATGAGTTAAATCCTTTGGTTCTTATCCTAGGGGAATATGACGAATAATGCCAACATGGAGTGCATATACACACTTCGATGAAATTTACTTCACGAGAGTTGGAAGATTGCAAAGTTCAGAGTCACGAATCGACGAAGTCCCGAAGTGATCATCGATTTGTTTTATCTTCAAGGATAATGTTGAAATCGTCGGATTAGCGCCTTTTAGGACTTACGTTTGGTCATGGGTTTTGGTCTCATGTAAAGGAATAGGGGAGGAAGAAGAAAAGTGCTAAATAGAACAACGTTTGAAATGGATAAGCCCGTGGTTTCGATCTCACGGTCACAAAGGGGAGTGAATTGAAATAAGCACAAATGGAGATTAAGTCCGTAGTAATGAGCTCACAGTCATTTGAAAATAATGGTTTGAAAGGAAGCACATGTTTGCAGATATTCAAATCCAGAACAAGAAAATAATCAATGAAGGGTTAAAATTATGAACATTTTTCAAAAGATTTGAAGTCTTTACCAAACTATTAATAATAATAAAAATAGAAGTCATTATTGATAATTTAAATGAAGAGGTGAAATGTTTCAAACAAAGGGACACAATGCTTCAAAGATCACACCAATTGGAAGCATATATAAGCAATAAAGAACAATGAATAAGAAAGTGTCTTTGTAGTCTAGATCAGAAGATCAAAGTAGAAGCAGAGTCCAAGAAGGAAAAACTGAAGATACTTATGCAATGAGAGTTGAAGGGAGGAGCAAGGAAGGAGTCATATCCTTTACTAAGTAAAGTGTGAAAAAATGGGAGTTGGTGCTTCCTAGGGTTTGTTCCCTAAAATAAGGGAGTTGGAGTTTCCTATGGTTGGTGCCCTAAAATAAGGGAGTTAGTGCTTCCTAGGGTTGGTTCCATAAAACAAGGGAGTTGGTGCTTCCTAGGTTTGGTTCCCTGAAGAAGGGGATTTGTGTCTCCAAGAGTTGCTGCTCTAAAGAGGATTGGTGTCCTTCACAATCACAAATTATTCTTTATAAAATTTGTAGTTCTTGATCTATATAATTGATTTTTTAAATACAATTCCATTAATGATCTATTGTGATAATTAAAATAAAAAAATAATTACTAATTGTTTAAAAAGGTAATACTGATTCACATCCCCCTCTTAGTATTTCCAACAATTGGTATCAGAGCCAATGCCTTAAGCACAGTCTAATCACTGGAAAGTAGATCCTGAAAGAAACAGATCAACAAGAGGGAATGTCTTCCAACAAAACACCATTTTTTTAAGGAGATGATTACGCTCTTTGGAAAATAAGAATGAAAAACTACATGTTGGCTCTTGGTTTTGATGTTTGGAAATCTGTAGAAAATGGTTACACTACACCAACTACTCCACCCATAGATACTGCAAGAAAGAAGATTTTCAATGAAAACTCAAGAGCAGTCAATGCCATTCTAGGAGGATTAACAAATCCCATATTTATGAATTTAATGCATTTAAAGTCATCTAAAGATACTTGGGACAAACTAGAGGTTATATATGAATGAGATATCAAAGTCAAGGAAGCCAAACTGCAAACCGACAGAGCTTAGTTTGAAAATTTGAAGATGAAAGAAGAAGAGAACATTATTGAATACCTTCATAGAGTATATGAGGTAGTTAATTCAATCAGAGTATCATGAGAAGAAATCTCAGACAAACCTATTGTACAAAAGATATTAAGGTCCTTACCTATGAGGTATGATGCCAAGGTTTCCACAATTGAAGATAGACCAGAACTTGAAAAACTCACAGTAGATGAGCTCCATGGAATTCTTACAGCATATGAGATGAGGACAGGGAAGGAAAAACCCTCAAAATGAGAAACAACCTTTAAGGAATCTAAAACAAAGAAGAAGCAGGAGAAAAATACAAATGAAGAGTTACCAGATATATCTGATGAAGAAGTTTCCATCTTCATGAAGAAACTCAAGAGAGGGACTGAGAAATACAAAGGAAAGTTTCCTCTAATATGTTTCAACTGTGGAAAAATTGGACACTTTGCAAATACATGTCCTTATCCTAAGTAGGAGAAAGTGACTAGGAAATAACTTTCAAATATCAGAAGAAGAGAAAAACCAAAGATAAAAGTATATTCTACAATAAGAAGAAAACTTTCTTTACCCAAGAAGACAGTAGCTCATTTGAATAAAGTGAAGAAGAGGAGCCAAAGCATCTATTTATGGGAATGAAAAATCAAGATGATAATGATTCTGAAGATGAAGAAGAAGTGAACCTTGAGGAAGAATTTATCCGTGCAATTGAAGAACTAAGAAAATCTAAAAAACAAAACAAGTTACTAAGGGAACAAATTCTAGAGTTTGAAGAAACTATAAAATCAAGAGAAAAAAGGTTGCCAAAATCATTAGGGACTTAGAACAATTGATTATTGATTTAAATACCCAACTCCAAGAAACCAAAAGAAAATAAGAAATCTTGAATAAAGAACTCAATGAAAAACAACAAACATGTAAGATATCAGAGGATGAAATAATTCAACTAAAAGGGAAACTAGAAAAAGGAGACATTCAGTCTAAGTTTGAAAACAACTCAAAAATCCTAAAGTGTTCTAGCTCTGGGTCATGTGAAGGTTCTTAAGCAACTCGAGGGCCAAGTTAAAAAACTACATGGAAAATATGAGTTAAATCCTTTGTTTCTTAGCCTAAGGGCATATTACGAATAATGTCAATAGGGAGTGCATATACACACTTCGACGAAATTTACTCCGCGAGAGTTGGAAGATTGCAAATTAGTCCGTAGTCATGAATTGCCAAATGTTGATTAAGGTTGGTTGTCATTGATGTCAACCCTTGAAGAAAGACCCATAGCACAAAGGTTTGGGTAATGGACCCAATAGTGTTTGATGTAAATATGACTCATTATTTT
>JZKD02S2416404.1:974862-1006778 GCA_000966675.3 Picea glauca | reverse complement strand
AAGTTTGTTCCCATACATCACATTTAATCAAAATAAATACGCGGCCCATAAAAATTCCGGACCCCCCCTCACCATCCGGGATTTAACGAGAGGGGGGGGTACGGAATCCCGCTTTCACCAAATAAAAAAAAAACTATTTTTTTTTAAATTTTGCCATTTTATGCCTGTTCAGCACGTCATCTTCCGGAGGAGATTCTGAGAAAACGGAGACGGATTTTAAAAATACGAGAGATTTTTTTTCTCAGCACGGGCTGAGGAACAAAAACCTCTTTCAGTTTTTGCAATGGAGTTACGAGAAGAGAGAATCGAAGACATCTTCGAGGCCTAGTTTTCCATATTTTCAATTTTCCGTTTCAGTCCCGATCTTACAGGAGCTGTTACGGCCAGCTGGGGACGAATTTGGCGAAACCGAAGGATTTTTTGTCCAGAACATGCCGATATACAATAACCTATTTCATTTTTCTCCCAGGTGTCATCATTGAAGAGAAAATCACGTCTGTTCGGACCCCTATTTCATAGAAAACCGGTCCGTTTTTCATGCCAGAAAACTCCAAATTTTGTGGGAGTGGTGGCTATTTTTGGCCGAGGCGGTTAAACCGACTTTCGAAACTAATTGGGATGGTCTATCCTATTTATCCAGATGATTTTAATGTAAAATGGTTTGACCTGTGAGGTTCCTGGAGCATGGGCTGTGTATGACCAGAGAAAGTTTTTTCTGTAATCTTTTATTGATTGATCAGTAATGAGCTTGTTTTTCACATGATTCTTGTGTGGGTGTATTGGTGGTGTTTTCCTCTGTTAAAATGTTTTCCTGTCACCTTTCAATTTTTTTTCATTTTCTTATTATCAGAAGGAAAGTAATAGATGCAGAATTTATCAGCAGATACTCTGCCTCTCAGCTTCTGATAATCTTTATGTTATTCATCTAAAGAGCCCAGCTTAGGAATTCTTAGCTGCCCCCTTGCCTGTCTTTTTCTCCAATTTTTCTTCTTCAAGTCAACATCATGAAAACTCAATTCGATCCAAGACGTTCACTACCTTTCCCTGTGTAAAATTTTTGTCCAGATATGAGAAATCAACCACATTTCTAAGTACAGACCCCATTTGCCCAATGTCCCTCCTTGCTGTTCCAAATCAAACATTTAAAAACCCCAACCCATGTTCTTTATAACTAGCCTAATACCTCTTCAAACAAAGCTATATCAGATAGATAAATCCCTCTCTAATTCTCGGAGGGCTAGATCCAAGACTCGAAGTGGTTTTGATGTTGCCTCTGTGACTACCTCACAGCCTTGGGCAAATTACAGAGTGCTAACAGAATGGCGACTCCACTGGGGAACTTTTCCCAGTAGTACACTTCAAGCTCCACATCTGATCACTGATGGTGGACAGTGACCAGACACAAGAAGGCTGATATCATTCACCTGGCGACTCCAATCATCTTCAGACAGTGCCAGCTCGAAGAATCCACTGGAGGAAGAACCTGAAGCATGACCAAGCAACCTAGAAAGACCAGGTATTCAAGCTCAAATTGCATTCAAGACATCTTTGGTTTTATCTGCAATTATGTCTTGTCTTTTTCTAAGCCTGATCAAAAGTATATTGTTGAAGAGTACTTTGACCATCAGTCAATTGATGAGTCTCAAGAGATCATATCCCCAATTGTAGATTATGTACATGCTCATACACCTGTGCACATCCCAGATGCACCTGTAGAAACCCTAGTGAGACATAAGCCTCCTGCTTTGTCTCCTACTCCTGCTAAACCTATGGATGTTTGTAAGCCCCTTGCTTCATCTCCTGTGCTTGCAAAAATCCCAGACCGATATCAACCTCTATATTTGCCTCCTATTCTCCATGACCTCCCTATCAATTACATCAATCATCTGCCTAGGTTTGATGGAGAAAATGGGAAGATCACTGCTGAAAAGAATATTCAAAACCTTGAGGATTTCCTTGACCTTTATGAGGTTGAAGATGATGATGTCTCTATCAGGATGTTTGCCCTGTCCTTGGGAGGTGAAGTCAAAGATTGGTTTAAGAACCTTCCAGTTGCTAGCATCAGAAATTTTAATCAATTTATGCAAGTTTTCCTAGATAGATGGGTGGTCAGGGGAAATGTTTTTCTTATCCTAGAAGAGTATGAACACTTGAAAAGAAAGCCAGGGGAGACAATACATCAGTTTTCATCCAGATTCAATAAGGTATATCATGCAATACCTGCTGATATAAGGCCACCCCCAAGATCTTCCCACTTGCATTACTCAGATGCCTTCGATCCTGAGATGACATTTCAATTAAGAGAAAGGAACACTGCAAACCTTGAAGAAATGCAAAACATTGTTGTTGATGTGGAGACCAACTTGCTGATCAAGAGGTCACAGTTAAAGGACAAAGAAATGGAGCAGCTGAAATCATCAGAAGCTAAACTGGAGATTTTGGTCAGTGCCATGGAAAAGCTGATGCAGAAGATTAACATTAAACAGGAGCTTGCTGTCCAAAGACATCATGTTCCATTGATTTCAAACAAAGACACGGTCACAGTCCCCAAACATTTTTCTGCTCACCTTGGATACCATGGTTTGAACAATGATTCGTTCATGTATTCAATTCACAGCACAGTCAAAGATGAAGCTCCATCTTGACTTGTAGAGGAACAACAAGCTGACATGATATGCATGTTCAATGGAATTTCACCCTTGGATGATTTACCCAAGTGTAATCATTGTGATGAGGATCATGAAGCTGAAATAGAGGTTGACTGTTTAGAGAAACCAACAGCATGTCATTGGCAGGAAAGAGATCATTTACAATTCAGATGTGACAATCATCCCGTGCACAACAGTCATGACAACGACGAGGAAGATACAGAAAATCTCAGAGATATGGAGGCTGTCCCAAACCTAGAATCGTAGCACTTGCCTTACTTCGATTTTCAAATTTCAGATGAAAGATTAAAGCCTGAGGCAAATTCTGAGTTAATCCAAAATAACTCTGTACCATTGTGCTTTAATTCATTTTGAATTTTGAAGAATAATCTTGGACAAGTGTTGAAGGATGAATATAGAAACAAGAAGGAAATTTCGTTTGAGTCAATGCAACAGTCTTGTCAGTCTTTTCAGGATCCAATAGCTGATCAGTTGGATGGCCTGTGTGGCCAAAATCATTCTTCATTCGCCAGTCATGAGATAAAATGCTATTATGATATTGACATGATCAGGCAGTCAGCTTCTTTGTTGTTTGCAACAGAGACATCATTTCACAAACCATCAGAGCATCCATAGTCATATGAGGAAGTGTTGGAAGATACATAATGCATAGCTGAAAAATTGAGTTTTGATGCTGAGTTGGGTGAGGTTGAACATCAAAAGATGGGCCAAACATATACTGATCCTGTAGCTACCTATATGGAGAAATTCTTTAATACAAGATATTTTTCCGTTGCCGGTGTTTTTCCTATTGTTTGGGTTGATCAGTCAGGGAACCATGATAAATTTTTTGTAAAGCAGCTCACAGAGCCAACTATAGTTTTTTCATCAATTCAGATAATACAGTCACAACAGTTACAGGATTCTTGTGTCAAATATATTGGTGAAGTGCTCCTCTAGTAAATTGTTTTATCTGTCTCCATATGTTTTCTTTCTTTATTATTCGATAGAAGATTATGAACAAAATTTGTTGTAAGATACACTCTGTTTCTGGCTGTGGATAATATTAATGTTTTCTTCTAATATTCAGTGGAAGAATTCTTCATTGCTCTGTTGCTAAATTGATCATTTCTTTTTCCTCCTCTTTCATCTCATTTAATTTTACCAGATCCAGTAATTTGCCTACCTTGCCCTGTAAAGCTATCTGTAGGATTTGTTTCTTGATTAAATCTCAGTTTGTGACTCCATTGCCCATGGTTCCTTTTCTCTGCTCTTACCAATTTTAAAATCCAAATTCTGAACCCATCAACTAGCCTAATATTCTCTTCAAACAAAACTATATCATACAGAGAGATCCCTCTCTGAGTCTTGGAGGGATAGATCCAAGACTCGAAGTGGTTTTGATGTTTCCTCTGTGACTGCCTCACAGCCTTGGGAAAATTATAAAGTGCTAACAGGTGGGTCGCCTTGGGTGACTTCTTGTACGTATGTATAGTTCTTATACAATTAGTTTTTGTCTTTTTGTCTTATGGACGTGTCATTTTTGATGTCATATTTTTCACTGTGGCAGATGTCAAGTGAATCAAAGGTGTTCATTGGGTTCGCAGAAGGTGCTAGCCGACACACTCAGAGTCTTGCTTCCGCATCTTGGGTGATCTTCACACCTCAAGGACAGTTGCTATATTCTGTAGGTATATGTCTAGGTGACGCCACATACAATGTCACCGAGTACATTGCAGTAATAGATTTGCTTCATGACGCTTTGTCACATGGTATCTCTCACCTATGGGTCTACTTAGATGCACAACTGGTTTTGTCCCAGTTAAATGGGGTTTACCGCATTTACGATCCTACTCTACACCGACGGTTCCATAGGGTACGTCTCTTAGAACAATGCTTTGATTGCATTACGTATATCCATGTTCCTAGGAGATTTAATCAAATCACAGATACTCTAGATAATCATGTATTATATTGGAATATTTCACACACATAAGAAAAAACACACACATACACCTGTAAATACATTTGTAAATAAATGTAAACCATAAGACATAAAAATATGTAAATACACACATATATATATATATCGAAATTCTCAGAGTACATAGGTGGGTGCAAGAGCCTCAAAAAATAATATGTCCAACATACATCATGGGGATTATGCCCTCAAAAATATACAAAAGAGTGCTCTTGGCACGTAAGTAGTCCTATCTAAGCATGGGGAATGTTGGCCCTTCCATAATGAACCATGACGTTTACCAAATGCTGAAAAAGCTAGACCCAGGTCCGTGGCACCCCAACAACATGTGGCTGCATAGATGGTGGGAGATCCTTGATCTTGGCCATGGGCACTGTACGAGTGAGCATGGTGAGGTTCCTCTCCACCCATCTCAACACTCTCTCAGCCTCTCTGGCTGGAGGTCCCCCTGCTGCTACTGCTGGTTTGGCGGCTGGTGCTGGTGCTGCCTCTGGTCGAGGACACTGTCTGCTCCTCGAGAAATCTACTGGATGCACTGGTCCCACATCTGTACATAAACAAACATATAGTTGTTAGATACTTTGATTCACATAAAAATGTTATATTTAAAAAGAAAATAAAAATTAAAAAACTTTTAAAAACAAACGTACGTATCTCTCCTTGTTAAGCTCTGGGAGGTAAGGGCATGTTCAGATCCCTGGAAAATTTGATCCTGATGTAGGGGTATTCCTCTATCGCCGGAATCTGCTGTGCCCACCAGTCGAAAAAGGCATCACCGAAGGCCTCTATGGAACTTCCTCCCCCCTATCATGGAAACAACACTGCCCATATGCATACTGTTGGGATGAAGGACACATGCCCCCCTACTGTCTCTCAAGGACCGAGACTGGGTACTCTCTCAAAAAAGAACGAGCATAGAATAGTTTCGAACCTGAAGTTTTTGTTGTTCTGCCCACAACACTCAGTGAGTTGTCTCTTCATGTATTCTAGCATGGTCGTACTTCAGTCGAAGATTCATGCATTCAAGCACTGCACTACATAATGAATGTGTGCCCAAGAGGCATGATGTAAAGCCGTGGATCCAGTGATCCGCCCAATGAGTGAAACTATCACTTTCAGTGATAGGTTGGTGATCTTGTTGATTGGCACCTGAGAAGATACCTTCTCCGTGCCGGCCCCACAATGAATTCCAATTAACCCAACAATGTTGTGAGGCCCGGGGGGAAAAGCATGCAAGTTGACTGGTTCACCTCTCCTCGAGAGACTAGTTAGAAAGTAAATTTCTTTAGTCATTAGAGTCAACGAATGCCCCTCGAGCATAAACGCCTCAGCGTTAGGATGCCAATAATCTACCAAGGCATTCAACATCCTGGGTTGTGCCCTCATGAATGGACACTGAAAGAAATTCCACAACCCACATTGTCTCAATGCAGCCATAGCTGCAGGGTCTTCATCGACCAAGATATCTATATCCTCGTGCTCCCTCTCTCTCTATTGGACATACATCTTGTTATAAACAAGTTCAAAGGGAGAGTTATTTATTGTATTTTTTATTTTTTCCATATCTTTGAGGGTGTACGCGGGCTATATTGGACACAGTCGCATATGCACATGAGCATATTGTTTTCTGCCTGAGGGAATACGTAGGATGTCCTAGGAAATATCGCATACACGTAGGGCATACCTCTTTTAAAGGTGCACACCCCCCCCAAAACTAAAACTAATGCAAAAGGAAAGTATGGAAATGCAAGAGGAGCTAGTTTGTACTTGGTCTAAATGAAATTTTGTTTCATCCTCTGAAAATCCCATAATCAACTCTTTTAGAAAAGGGGTGTTTTTGGCGTTTTGGTCAATTCTCAATTTGCAATGGTGATAATGAGCTACCAACTTCTATCTAGACTTTTTGGTCCACATTTTTCATTTTTTGGACCCTTTTGTCATTTTTTCTGGCTTGAAAATAATTTAACATGGTTCTTGAGTTTCTCATTGGATGTTACGATACACTTTACTTTTGGTTTGGAATTTTTTTTGAGAGATGGGTCGCTTTTGAAGGTCCTTTGGTAAAAGTCGTTTTTCCACCTTTTTACATTTAAGTTAGGATTCCACCTCTACTTTTTGCATCTCATTGTCTTTTCTTCTTTTCCATAGGATCGATCCCACCAAATTGCGACACATAACCGCCATTGCTGCTTTAGAAGTGTCGTAATTTAGTGGTAGAGCCTTCCTTTACATGGATTCCCTAGGTAGATCCTGGTTTCATTTTGGTGTCCATGCTGTCATTAATGACTTTAGGCTCAGGATTCCTTGCTAGTATTATCCTTATTACGAGTTTGAGCCTCATATGTTTGATATGTCATCACTCTTGGCCTCACCCTAGGGACTCCCCAAAATGAGTCTTCTTTAAGCCCTTTTCAGACTCTATAAACATGAAAAGATTGTCAAGCGATCTTGTCGTCCTTCATGCTTGCCAAATTAAAAATTGAAGGAACATCTATCCAGCGGTAGCTTAAGCCTTTTTCGGTCTGGACAATCAATTGTACGAACAAATGTATACTCTAGGAACTCCGATTTGCTAGAAGAGTATTCTCAGGTATAAGTTTAACCCTTTTTTGGGCCTGAGGGACTAAATTTACGAAAAAGGAACTCCCACATAGTCCATAGTTAATCTCTTTTCAGACTCCCTAAAATTGAAAAGATAGTCGAGTGACCTTGTTCCTTCACGCTCGTTAAACTGGTCCAGAAGAACATCACCTACGGAGTCCATAGTTAAGCTCTTTTCAGACTCCTTAAAATTGAAAAGATTGGCGAGTGACCTTGTTCTTTCACAGTCGTTAATTGGTTTGGAAAAAATCTATTGGCATGAGTTTACCCCTTTTTTCAGCCTATAGATTACAGAGGAAAAAGGTACACCTCAAGAGATTCGTCTCGCCGGGAGAATTCTCCTAAGTAAATTTTACTTTTTTGGGCTAAGGAGACTAAATCTAGAAAAAGGTAGTGAGTCCATAGTTAAGCTCTTTTCAGAGTCCTTAAAATTGAAAAGATTTTCGAGTGATATTGTCTTTGTCACACTCATTAAAATGGTTTTGAACAGACGTATTTTCAGTGTTAGTTTACCCCTTTTTTGAACCGACTAGACTACCTTTGAAAAAGGTACCCCAACGAAGACTTCTTTTATACTTTTTTCAGACTCTCTAAAAATGAAAAATCATCGAGATTACCTTCTCTGGGCTCGTAAAAAATACATTGAAGGGGGTTTCATTGTGTCCTATTAATCACATTTTAATCTCTACATCTTTGGCCTATTTCTGGATCCATGTTTCTCTCAACTGAACCTTTGAAGCATGCCTTATATGCAAGCCTTGTAGCACTTTACCTCTGCGTCTTCACACCTTGACCCATGGAGGAATTTTACCAAGTGTTCGCTCCCTACACACGCCTCCTTGCTCTAAGAATTAATGTGTTCCTATCACTTGGAAATAGTATTATTGCAACACTCATTCCTCCGTTGTAACATATCATTCTTTTATTCGTTTTCAAGCTTTCCAAAAATCTTGAAAAAGACAAAAAAATCAAATATAACCCAAAAAGAGGACGGGAAAAGTATTTTCTTTTTATGGAAGCATAATGACTCGCCCTTGGACAAAGAACACCCTTCCATTTGTTTTTCAATCTTTGGGATTTAATATTACCTTAGGAAGCTGTTCTCGCTACATAGAGTTGTGTCCTCCTCTGTTTGGTTATTCTTCCAAACACATGGAGAGTTTGCGGTGCCTCCTGCATTGTGAACTTATGTCAATGTCATGTTGCCTGAGTCTGATCATTTTCCGTGCTATTGTCCAAGGTATGTTTTTACTAATACTGAGTTGACCCTTCTGTAGTTTGTCTCTTTCCCTCATGCCCGACCATCCTAAACTTCCAATCAATTCCTTGTTCAAAATCACTGTAGTTATCTACCTGATCACAAAGATATTATTGTCTGTTCCCGACGAGCTGTCGAAGACCTTTGGGTAGTGAAGTTGTACACTCACATTAAACTCCTACCTAATTTATGAATATCTTGAAGTTTTTTCTTGATCTCTGAAGGCCTCATCTCCACCCATCAGGTGTCATTGGTTCTTGAAGATGGATACTATACATGTATATCTTTGATTTTGAGATGTAGATCTGCTGTGTATTGCTCACAGCTACACTTTATATAGTTATATGACATGGATCTGTAGTGTATTTGATTGGCAGCCATGATTTATTTCATCCCAAGCATGGGTATGCCTGCCTCAGTGAGACAATTGTTATTTTTGCAGATGGAACCTCCCGAAATTTGGTCCCGGGCTCACTCGCTCCATACGTTGGTAAAATTTTTTAATGTATTTCGGCCATCAGATGCTCTTCTGAACTCACACATTAGGGGGAATTTGTTATAACCCTAAATTTTACCATACATGCATACTTGGCATCATGCCATCTTACTTGCTATTTTTTCCAAGCCATCACTTAGTAACTCTTCTTAAAAACACTATTTTTGAAGATGTACATGCCCTGCACCACTATTGCCCATGTACACATGCTTTTTTCACCACTACATATCGTGTACGTATGCTATCTACACCATTACAACCCACGTATACCCACAAAAGTTGAAAAAATTAAAAAGTTGCAAGGAATTCGTTGAGATTGCAGGCTATTGGGTAGTTTCCCAATTGTTCCACTGCCTATATCTTGCCACCCAACCGAATAACCATCCTTTTGTCATACAAAATGAGGTGTTGGGGTCTCATTCAAAATAAAATCATAAGAACAATGAAACTCTTCCCATTTCACTTTCCCCCCTTGCCCCAAGAATTTGCAGCCACATTGTGAGTTTTGAGCCAGAATTCCCTATTCTTTCCTTTTTCCTCATTCATAAGACTATGCCATTTCCCTAGAGATAATTGTGAGAGGAGAAAGATACGTGGAAGCAGTCGGAGCTTTGGACCAGGTTCAAGGAGCAGTCGCCGATCTCATTGTAAGTGACTTTGTGACATTAGTAAAAAGAAGTACTTTTTCTATCCCTCCATATGATGTGTTCAATATTTATGTTTGATTCATGTTTTATTATGACATCTAACCCACTAATTCATATATAAGATGCATGTTCATAGTTCTTTGTTTGTCTGTTTGTGAATGCAGGTTGGCCTTGGGAGGAGACTTGCAGTCAAGGAACAACCGAACACAAAAGGATCAACACCGGACGTAGAGTTTAAGGTAGAGTTACCACATCCTTTTATATTTGTGTATTATGCATGAATGTGGGGTATAGTCGGGGTAGTTGTTAAAAAGTAGGATACTTTAGACGGTTAGCTTTGCCTACATGTTGAACCCTAGTGTAGTCCATAGGGGGGTTTTCCCACTATAGCAATAATGAATGTGGAGAATCTCAAAATCTATGAGCCTTCCATGTTGGATCAGAAGGAGGAGAAAGTCCTACCTTCCATAGAGGAATTAGCACCAGATGCTCAGGGAGAGTTGGTAGAGGACACTGTTTTTCAGAAGTGGTCCATAACTATAAGACATGGGAAACATGACCCTTGGTATATTAGGGTGAAAGGAAAACTTCCAAGCAAAGAAAAGTGGTACTCCAAGGAGAAGGTAGAGGAAAAGTTTTCTCACCTCATTCAACAAATATTTTGGGGACCAAAATCCTTCCTAAATGGGGAGGTGTGATCCATATTGGATCATCATATTATTTTTCATCTATATTGATGCTTTTAGAGTGGAAAAATTGGGGGAATCATCTTGCAGGGTCATTTTAGTGGCAGGTTCTAGTTTGGAAAATTGGGTTCCAGAACCTTCTAGATCTATTTTGAGGCATTAAATAATGGTTTTTTGGATTATAGTGTATAGAACTTGTGCACAACCCCTTGATTGTGTTCTACACTCTTATACCTTTCCAACGATGTAGACCATGCATCAATCATATCTCGTATGCAAAATTTATGCCTCCCAAAAGTTGACCTACCGTGTTGACCACCCTGGTACGAGAGGATGCCATGTAAGCCCCCGTTACTCATGCATATGGTGCTATCCACATACATAATTTAAAGACGATTCTAGAAGTTTCAAAACCTATCACAATTTAGGGTTGAGGAAGTAAAAAAACTACCCCCATATGGCTATCAGGCTATGTTAAATACTGAGCCACTAGGAGGCGAATGGATTTCATTCTATACTATTATATTTTGTTCCATAGCTGAGAAAAACAACTGGGAGTGGAAAATTAGAGAGAATATAGAGGGGGTTAATATTCTACAACAACCTAACATGCCACAGGTCTCAAGTAACTCCATAAAGAGTGCCTTCTCCTTTGTACTTGCATTATTCCCATACCAAAGAAAAGAGAGCAGAGAAACCTCACCTTCTAGTTGGGTTTTCTCCCATTAGGGTTTTCGAGAGAAAATATTTGTGTCATTTTGTGGATGGTGTGCGATTTTATTTTACTTTTTTCTATTTTCCGTAGTTTATCTATTTCATGCATAAATAGAAAAACAATAATTAAATATTACAAAAATCTAAAGGAACTTAACCTTCATAAGTAGATTTTAGTTTTTTTTATCAGATATGTTGTGGCGAATTATTCCAGTGGAATATCCACAATATTTTACAAATAATTTAGGGGGGACATAATGGCCTTAATCCCTATTTAACTAGGCTTGAGATCAATCATCATGAAAAACACCTTGTAACTATGACATGAGCCCTCTCTAGGGATCCTTGACATCCAAGTTAAATATGGATTGTCATTATGAGGTCTTGATCATAATATATGGATATCCAATTCATGACCATAGTTGGGAGAGGGAAATAAGAGTCTTTGTACCTAAATCTTGCTTCTCTTCCTTAAGTTCAACGAACATGTCCTCACACCACCACATGGGAGCATGCATGGTTTGTAGGACCTTCTGAAGGAATAATTCATACTTACGATTTGAATAAATTATTATTCAAGAAAGTAGATTTATTCTAGAAGTCTACGTATGATCAAATATGAAGACAATGAATGAATTTAGGGATGGTGATCACATAGAGATTTATGGAGATATTCATGGAGATAATGTGGAGAATGTTATGCTATAATGAGAATTTTTTTATGAGCACCTTGATGCTATATTATTAGGCCTCACATATGTCTAGAAGTAAAAGAGTGATGTATTATTATTTGTACTTTAGTACAATGTAGCTTTGATGCATATTGTTCTTCTTATGTGAGATTTCTATGTGTAAATTATTGTTGCATGTTTCTCATAATATCAACATTTGGTATCATAAGATTGGTTTCAAAATCAGAGCAATATCGATGGATTATTGTCTTCAAAGTCTATGATGTAAAATTAAAAAGGGAAGTTTTATAAATTCTATTTTCACACACCGAACTGCTCATGAATTGCAGAGATCATCGTTGCTGGGAAAAATATGAAAAAAATCTGCTATTATTTTTTTGTGGTGATTGAAATATAGTGATAGTAAAGTATATATGATGATATTGCTTGAGTCGTTGCTAAGTTCCTAGGTCATGAATGTATTTGTACGTGGAAGCTTCTGGTGTGGAGATGTGTGGGCAATGCTGTTCGACGATGTGCCATGTAAAGATTGCAAGGAAGTGACTCCTCTGATTCTCTTTGTATGGTTTGGTCACTGAAATTGTATGGCCTGGTCACTGAAATTTATCGTTTACATTTTACAGTCTGGTGACTCTGCATAAAGTTGTACGGTCTGGTCACTGAAATTTTTCATTTACATTTTGTTGAAGAATGCAACGATGCCCACTATAATAATCCTTCGAGAAATTTTGATGAGCATGGACATGAAGATGTGGAGTGAGATCCATGAGTAAATGAAAAGGAGTTTCCCTCTTCTCGCTGATCAAATTAAGTTCTAAATATGTGATCAATTGCATATTTGACTGGGTGTTCCCATCAAATTGAAAGAACTTCATCAGAGTTTGGAAACAACAACCACCAATAAGGAAGAATTGTATTTGGGTAGGAAATAAAAAGCTTGCATAGATTTGAAGTGACTGGTTTAATATTTTTGCTAGTTTAATATTTTT
Source organism: Picea glauca (assembly GCA_000966675.3). NCBI lineage: Eukaryota > Viridiplantae > Streptophyta > Pinopsida > Pinales > Pinaceae > Picea > Picea glauca. The sequence goes on along the minus strand of JZKD02S2416404.1, from coordinate 994,066 downwards.
TAATTTGATTTCACATGTAGAAAAGTACCAAAATCAAATGTTTATATGGAAAGGTGAAGAAAAAAATATAAAAGTAGACATGGTCCACTAGGACAAAATATTTTCTTTAAAGTAGTCATTTAAAAAAAAGAGGGGTATCGAATTCATGGATTTCATGATTTTAAGTAAAGGTCAAAATATTATAGTGTGAGGGTGATGAGTGTCTTAGCTTGAATAAGGGTATTAAGTTGTCAAAGTTTAGTCTTGTCTAGTTTGAAAATTTTGTAACATGAAGCCATAATATACATAAGCTCTAGGTCATTAGTAAAATGATAATGTAAGGGGTATGGTATTAATTTGTAAATTTGTAAGGAGAGTGTCAAAGTTAAAGTTGAAGTTAGTTTTTGATATATTGGGTCAAAAGTCAAGAGTTAAATTTGAGAGTCTGAATTAGATTCAAGGTAAGAGCTTAGAGTCAAGAAGAAGTCATTCATGTGTAATTGGTTATCTTTCATGAAGAAAGGTGCATGATCAGTTGTACCCGACACCTTTATCATTGTTGTATTTTGGGTGCATGATCATTTGTACCCAAAACCTTGTGTTTATTGTGCTCACTCTTTGGAAAGAGAGCATGAATCATTAAGGAAAGAGAACATGAATCATTAAGGAAAGTGAGTGTGAATTATTAAATTTTTGAAAATGGGAAAAGTTGGAAAAAGACTTCAAACAACTAATCAAGAAATTGAACTACTACAACAAGACCTTGATGATGCTTTGCAACAAATAGACATGTTACAAAAACAAAATCTTTCCATAATTAGCAAAGTTGGAGAATTCATAACATGAGATAATGAAATTTATCCTGAATTTTTTAGTTCTGCTACACAACACATCAACACATCAGAAGAAAAGTTGACATAACTAGATAAATTTGTGGATGATATTTTTAAAATTGAATATCAAAAGGATAAATTGATAGAATCATTGAAACAAGAATTATTGGCAATTTAGGAAAATGTGTTGTTTTCTCTCTAAAGTGAAGTAAAACAATTAAAACAAGAAAAATTAAAGTGTGATGCAATCTGTGATACAAGTGACCTGATTGATAGTTCTTGTTATTTGGTTAATGATAATAATCTTGATGTACATATGTCTCTCTCTTGTTCTAACAATTAAATTGATGATGGTCCAAATGCTATTAAATATGAATCTCTTAGTGAAGATGATGAACTAGGTTGATTTGAAAAGTACACAAAAGGTATTTGTTCAAAACATTTGAATAAAATGGGTTTTGAAGGAAAAGGTTTAGGAAAGAATGGTCAAGTTATTCAAAATCCCATACACGTATGTGTAAGACCAAGAAATGAAGGCCTTGGATATGAATGTAAGAAAAACAATGCAACTATCCAATTTGTGAAAGTGGAAGCATTGACAACAAGTGAATCATCTACAAGTAGCAACATAAACAATGAACCAAGAGTAGAAGCCACAACAACAAACCAATTATAGAAACAAGAACAATAATGTTGCAATCATTGTGGAAGAACATGGAATACAAATAAAAATGTTGGAATATACATCCCTGCAATATCTGTGGTCTCAAAAATCATGATCATCACAAGTCTTGGAATCGATAAATATCAAAGCCTCACATACATATCCAATGTGGTTGGACAAATGTCCCTGAATGGAAGAATGTTGTGTTTATGTTGAAAGGATTTTATAGGATCAAGTCTTCAAATGTACAACAATATAACCCATATAAAGTTCATGACTTAATTGGTCCTCCAAAGGTTAGTTGTCATTAAATTCAGTTAAACATGTTTAAGAAAGAGTTTTTAGTTTATTAAGTCATTTCTTTGAGTTAAGTATTTTTGTACAGGTTCGTGGTAAACCAAAAACCACTCTGTAATGACAGGTGCATGTTTGTGGTTAGTCAAAACCACCTAATGTAATGAATGGTTCATGGTAATATGAAACTAGTTTGAGTTTGTAATGGTTAAGGACGAGCCAAGGAAAACCATAAGTATGATGTAGTTGTTGAAGGGTAACCCATATAAAATCCATGGGAAGATCAAGGGTAAGATAAATAAATCCTTGATATGAAGATGATGCAATTTAGATGATTGACCCAGATACAATTTAGGAAGAAAACAATGGCTAAAGAAACAGATGTAGATGAAGATGAAAAAACATGATGTAGATGAAGACGACTAAAATATGAAGGCAACTCAAGACATCTAGATTGAAATATAAGTATTCATTAAGGGGGAGTATGAAGGAATAATTCATACTTATGATATGAAGAAATTTTTATTCATGAAAGTAGAGTTATTATAGAAGTCTATGTATGATCAAAGATGATGTCAATGAAGGAAGTTAGGGATGGATATCACATAGAGATTTATGAAGATATTCATGGAGATATTGGGGATATTTTTATGCTATGTTGGACATCTTCTTATGATCACCTCAATGCTATATTATGAGACCTCATGTATGTATTTAAGTAAGAGTGATGTATTATTATTTGTACATTAACACAATGTAGCTTTGATGCATATTTTTCTTCTTATGTGAGATTTGTGTGTGTAAATTACAATTGCATGTTTCTCATAATATCAACACCTTCACCATCATCAAAGGTTGAAAACAAGTGTCTTAGGATCTTATTGAAGCTTCAAGAAATTGAGAACCTTGAACAAGTACTTGAAACAACAAACATCAACTTTGGCATGGATCTTTAGCCTTCTATTGGGATACATGCACCATGAGTAGTTTTTTTGCACTCAAAATGTGTGTTGAGGCATAAACATGGACAAGGGGAAGTAGTGACATTAAATCATAATTTAGCCTTCTTGAGCTAAATAACTATGAACAACGCCTAGAAATAATGACACAAGCTCTCTCTAAGGAGTCTTTCAGATTAGAGTTGAATATGGGTACCACTATGAGGTATTGGGATACATGGATGAGTCTTGGGCCCATGAACATAGTCAGGGGAGGGAAATAAGGGCCTCTACCCTAAAGTTTTCTTCTTGGGCTCAAGCACCATAAAAAAGTTCTCGAACCACCATAGACCTTTTTTTGTTATCAATTGGCTCCAAGGGTGTTGTAGGTGCCATGATTAGGTTAGTTGTGCACCAATAATGGGTCTAGAGGTTTAACCACAGTCACAAGACAAAAACGATGACCTTGTGCGCTAAATGATGATTCACAATCTTAATAACCATAAAAAACACTTAAAATCTCAAAACATTGCACCTCTTTTCCATCTTTTGATTATTATTGGTTTACTATAGGACATTATGGTGTTTTTAATAACACTTATGGGTATTTGCATCTTGATAATGGTTAGGGAAGTATAAGAAAGGCCTTGGGAATTCAATGAAGCTTCTCAGACTTAGGCATGATGTTGATGCATTGAAACACCACATAAGAATTTTCTATGGGATATTTGTCCTCTAAGTGGGATATGGCTCCCATTAATTAGTTTTGGGAATTAGTGATGGATCTAGGGGCCTAGGTCATGGTCAAAAAGAAAAAAAAGGCCTTACATAGGAAAATGAACCTTCTAGGTCTCAAGCACTATGAAAAAGGTCTCCAACCATGAAACATGCCCTTTCTATGGGGTCTTTGACCCCCAAGTGGTATTCCAGGAACCATTAGGTGTTTTTTGACAAAGATGATGGGTCTAGGGATCTTGAATGTACCTAGGAGAGGAAAATAGGTCCTAATGCTAAATATTTCCTTTTGAAACATAGGTCCTAATGCTAAAGGAGAGGGAAGTTTTTCAAATTTATGTAATAAAAACACATGTGAATTATTAATATATGCATGTTATTATGCCTCTTTTCATCTACATGTTGGATGAGCTGTCTGCACTAGTTTTATCTTTAGTTTGACATATTTAGTGGTTTGGGATGCATAAACAAAAAGACATCCATTTTTACAATTCCTTATTATTATCTCTATTTTGAACCACTTTTTAAAATATTATCAACGTATTGATTACTATTGAAACAACACACACTTATAGAGATTTGTATGTGAATTATCTCTCTCTCTCTCTCTACACACAAACACACAAGAAAAAACAATATTTTATATTTTTTATTGATTTTGTTTTGTACATATGTCATAATTCTAAAATACACATGATTTTTATTTATGGTATAAGTTTTTGTTTCCTTTCCCATCTAGTAAAGAAATTATATGGTGCAAAAGTATATACAAAAACCTACAAACTAAAAATAAATAAATTTATTGATTATTGTTACACCACTCTTTTTCACTCTAGGACTCATAAAGGATCTACTGATGTTAGTTTGTCAAAATCACATGTTTCTGCCACAAAAAAACATACTTTTGGGCTTGGTCACTCTTTCCCTAGGGAAAAGGGTGACCAATTTCTTGTGGCACTCTTGCAAGGATCAATTGGTCACTTTTTTCCTTAATGCAACAAGTGACCACCTTCAAAACCTTCTATATCTGATGAATTATGGAGAAATCAGTGAAAAATGGGTTGGCAATGATGCATCATGAGGCCTGGAACTTGTGCATGACTTGTTTTCACTAAGTTCTTGGTCTTGAACCCATCTCTAAACCTCCTCCATAATTATATAAATGAATGCCAAATCAAGGGGACGAGCTAGTGTTAATTCATTCATCATAGCCTTATGCTGATAGAATACATAACCATAGAGTCATTCTTGTTGTTTTATTTATAACTGATTGTTAGTACATCCACATTTGAGAGAGGGATAAGTAAGAGTCTTGGGAGCTTGGATTTGAGAAAGTGATGCACAGTCTCAAGAAAAAAATATTGTTGTACTTTCTCATATTTTAATATATAGATATATGATATTTTTCTCTTCCAATGTGTGTGATCAATGTTATTTCTTACTATGTGTTGTAACCTAGTTCTGCATCCCATACCTCTCCTCTCTTTTCCATATGACTTCATCAACTTTTTACTTTTTTTGGTTGGTTAAGTCGTTCTCCCATTACTGAGTGACTTGGTTCTTGTTTTCTTCTTTCCTGTTTGAGTCTTTGTGCATTTCATTTTCTGTCTTCCTTGAAGGGTGAAATATACATCGTGTTTGGTCTGAATTACTTGTTATCACGTGCACCATTGTTTGATATCACCGTAGGTTTACCAAGTATTTTCTATGTATAGGAAACGCCCGTGCACATGACGCAGAAATCCAGAACAACAAATTTTGGGCTCAGACTGTGGGAACAGACAGGTAAATTTTCAACGGTAAAGATCCACCAAGCAAATCATAGATCAACAACTGTCATCAATTCAGGGGGGGGGGGGAGAAGATATTAACACCAAGAGTCATCAGGAGTGTCGACTGTGGATTTTAACACCAAGAGTCATCAGGAGTGTCGACTGTGGAGTTTAACACCAAGAGTCATCAGGAGTGTTGAAGAGCTTAAGTGCTGAAGTCCCGAATCAAAGATGGATCGTTCATCGATCATGACACATGGTGACAGATAAATTACTTCGACGATTTTCACTTTAGGAGTTTTCCAAGCACGAACATTTGAAACTTTAGAATCCTAAATTGCCGAAAATCCGGAATAAATTAGGACCACACATCAACAGAAACATGTGGAAGAAAATCTTCCACTTATAGAGTTTTCCTATAGGAGATCTTCACGCTTCACATTTGAAACTCCCGAAGCCCAGATTTCCAAAGTGAATCTAGACCGTTCATCCATCATGACACATTGTGATAGATCATTCACTTTGGAGATTTTCCTCCATGAGATGTTTCATGTTTCACATTCAAAACACCCGAAGTCCTGAAGTGCTGAAGCACGTGAAAACCATCAATTGAGACACGTGGCACATTCATGAGGCAGGACATGTGGCATTCATATAAGGTCATTTGGTTGTGTCATTTGCTCATTTCCACTTGACACGTGTCACCTTTCTTTCCAATACACCTCAGCAGGCGTGACATCATATGACACTAGGCCATCATGTCACTTCAACAATTTTCCTCTGAGAGATCTTCACGCTTCACATTTGAAAGTCCTGAAACCCAGAATTTCAAAGTGAATCTAGACCGTTGATCCCAGGTCAACGAGAACCATCGATCCTTGTAGCAGGTGAATGTCACCTAGATCTCGGATCGTAATCATATCGATGACTATAGTTCATTATGGGGATGAAAACTTCCTAGAAGTTAAGTTTCTAGAGCGGTTCGACAATTTAAACCATGGTTTTGTTGGAAGGGTACATGGCAACCTCTAGTGAATTACGAGCCCAAAGGCAGTCTAAATCCAAACCACCCTCAACAACCCCCACAATCACATGCTTGAATGACGTCAGATCATTGTTTCACCTCACACATCATCTCCCCTCATCCAAATCTATCTACTCCTCCTCTCCCTATGCACCACCTGTATCCCTCACTACATGTCATCTACCCTTACGTCCATTCATTCCGTCTCCTGATTGGATTCTCATATCCACATCTCCCATCATGTCTGATGGGTCGACAACCATTCCAGTGAAGCTATTTCATAGGCACAGATGGCATCTCATGGGGTCAATACAGAGTGCGCTTGGATTTCGAAAGCTCGGGCATAGATAGAGAGCTAAGTCTCAGTCACATTTCGACATAGGTTAGTGCCAAAAACACTTCAACAAACTCGACTCATGTAGTCGGTTATCTCCAGTGGCATCCAACAACTCACACACATGCCTTCATTCAACATAGAGCTCTGCTTTGTCACTTCAAGGCCTATTTTCAACCACCCAATTCCTCCAACACATGCATCAGTTCCGTCACATAGACAATAGCAGTTTTATTTGATTAAGTCCAACATTTTTCTAGATTAGATGCAAGATTGGTTTTCTGTGTGTGATAAGAAACACTCTTACTATTTAATTCTGGTATTTTAGTGAAGTTAATATTTTGTTTTACGAACAGTTCCCTAGATCGAGGTCTTAGTCCCCTAAGGACGAGAGCCTCTGCAATTCTTTTAAATATTTATTTTTTGGATATTGAAAAGGGGATTTTTTGAGGAAGTAATAACAACACAACAAACTGGTTGGACCCATTTTATGCATGGATTAAATCTCACTACCCGGTGAACATACTCTTGATGACAGTGTTTCTTTCAAATCTTCATGTGTTTTTATTCTTATCTTGAATACAATTTTTGATTTGTGCAATGTACATTTCATTTCGTTTCAACTATTGTATGACTTATTTTTATTGATATGCAACTTGTCAAACAACTAATTCTTTGGTGAAGATTTGTTTTTTGCAACCTGTGGGAGTCATTGTGTTTTGATACATGTTTGATGTCTTGAAATTATATTTTAAGTATTGAACTTCTTACAATAGATTATTCATTGAGTAGTTTGTCGTTTCCCTCTATTTTCTATTATTTCACTGGTCTATCATTAGTGTGCCATCAACCAAGGAGGGCCCTCATCCATATCATTCTTCCAACCCAACATTTCCTTTGTCTTGATATAATAACCCTATGACCAACCAACAAAAAGTTAAAGAAATAATCATTCTAAACTGATAGGTGGCCTAGATTTTCCCTTTAGCAGTCAGGTGCAGACCTTAGGACCAACATCTTCTAGCGTCATTGTTGGGGAACGAAGTAACAAAATATATTTCTCTGGGAGAATGACAATTGATCATATATGATATTTGATGGTGAACAAAGGCCATACACATTCAGACTGCATATCATTCACCTGGCGACTACATAATTAAAAAATCCAATGGCGACTCCATAGTTTTAATAAGTCATAGTTTTAGATGGAAGCCATCTTGGCTTGGATATTTTTTCCTTTAAATTTCTCTATTGTTCCTGGTTTTCCAAATGTTGTTCCTAGTATAGATGAGTGGGGTGATTTTTTTCCCAGATTTAGAGAACATAGAGATGACAACTCTGCTGAGAATTTGCTTGAGTTTCATGAACTCATGCATCAGTGGGGAATACATCATGAGGATTTACTAATGAATATGTTTATGTACTCATTAGAGGGAGATTATCATGAGTGGTATCGATTCTTGCCCCTTGCTATCATCTCTTCCCTAGAACAGTTCCATGTTGCATTCAGTAAGCATTGTAAAAGGTTTTTTCTAGCTGATTTAATTTTTGAGAACTGCTATGAAGAATTTGAATCTCATATTCAACAGTCACTTATTAGTTCTTCTAGTAGTGAAAGTAAAGGATACTTTTCCATTGAGGAAGTGGAGGAAGATTCAATTACATATGAGTCTTCTTATGATCCTTTTATTCAAAAGGATGATGTTGGGAATTACATTAATGATGAAATTGATGATAACAAGGCTTTGTATACATCTTGCATTATTCTAGGTAACTCAGATAGTCATTGTTATGATACATTTGTTATTCTATGTTCTCATAAATATTTGATTAACTGTGAGGAAAGTGATGTTGAAGGTCACAAGAATGTTTTTCCCCTTCCTTCTGAAATTGTTGAGCAACATGAAATCTATAAGTATGAAGATGACATTCTGGATCTAGAACATGGACAAGCGGGCAATGCAAGAGACATACCCATTCATTTCAAACAACAAGATGAACAGTATCAAGGGCATTTTACTGCCCTTTATGGTTGTGAATCACATGACTTTCATGAGATGTTTCAACGAGGACAGGAGCAACTCAGTCTTGTTTATAATTTAGATCTCACACAAAAACAAATTTGTCCTCTCAACCAGTTGGAGGCTTTTCATGAGTTTCCAGATCCAATAGCGAGATGGATGGATTATTATTTTTCCAGAATCTCAAAGGTTGAAAGTTTTACCATGATCATCATTTACAATTGTAAGTACCATATGCCTACCAACGTTTTGTCGTGTTTGATACATCCTCTTTGGATTATTCTAAACAGTGACCTGCACATAGTTACGACTCTTAGTCAAATGTTTTCATAGTATCATTGGAAGTGGAATTACACATGATTGTGTTGGTTTTCAGCTGAATAGAGTAGGTAGTAGGAGAATAAGCTCGTACTTTGAGCATTTAATTTTTAGTTCACAGATTATTTTTCAGTATGTTGGTTTTCAGTAGCTTGTTTGAATAAGATACTCCATATCCCAACAAAGGAACTGGGGTTTAGTTGCATTTTCAAGTTTCACTAAAGACTCCATATCCCAACAAGGCACTAGGGTGTAGTTTCAGTTTTTAATTCAATAAAATGCATGGTTGAGGGATAGTAACAGATACACTGGGCTGAAAGAAAAAAATGAGGGTAAGTGATGAAAGGTAAGAGAAGTTATCTAATCTCAAGGAACTGATCTACAGTTCTTAGCACCTCACAGGGATGAGCTATCCCCACTTGGAGCCAATGTTGTAACCTAGGTCTGCATCCCCTGCCTCTCCTCTCTTTTCCATATGCCTTCATCAATTTTTTCCCTTTTTTGGTTGGTTAATTCGTTTTCCCATTACTGAGTGACTTGGTTCTTGTTTTATTCTTTCCTATTTGAGTCTTTGCACATTTCATTTTCTATCTTTCTTGAAGGATGAAATATGTGTCATGTTTGGTCCAAATTACTTGTCATCACATGCACCATTGATTGAGATCACCGCAAGTCTACCAAGTGTTTTCTATGTACAGGAAAAGCCCATGAACATGACACATCAATCCAAAACAAGAAATTTTGGGCTCAGACTGTGGGAACAGACAAGTAAATTTACAACGGTAAAGATCCACCAAGAAAATCATAAATCAACAGTTGTCGTCCATTCGGGGGGAGGGGTAGAATTGTGTGGAGTTTAACACCAAGAGACATCAGGAGTCCCAAACCCTCGAAGTATTTAAGACAACTTAAGCTCAGGTTAATTAGTGATAAGAACTGGCTAATCACTCCGACGATTTTCCTTCGGGAGATTGGCATACTTTACATCCATGAATTCTCGAAGATCCGAAGCTCAGAATCTCGAAGTCCCGAAGAGAATATGGGATATTCATCTATCAGGACACATGTTGAAGTCCTGAATAGCCGAAGAGTCAAAGTGTCGAATATATTAAGTGTTGAAGTCCCGAATCAAATATGGATCGTTCATCGATCATGACACACGGTGACAGATCAATTACTTCGGATATTTTCACTTCAGGAGTTTTCCAAGCACGAACATTTGAAACTATCAAAGCCTGAAGTGTCGAAAATATAGAATAAATCAGGACCACACATCAATGGAAACACGTGGAAGAAGATCGTCCACTTCAGGATTTTCCTCCAAGAGATATTCACGCTTCACATTTGAAACTCCCGAAGCCCAAACTTCCAAAGTGAATATGGACCGTTCATCCATCATGACACGTGGCGACAAATCATTCACTTCAGAGATTTTATTTTGAGAGATGTTTCATGTTTCACATTCAAAACTGTTATAACCCTAAATTGCACCACACATGCTTACCTGACATCAAGCCAACTCATATCCCTTCATTGCCAAAACATCTGCTGAGTACCCTCTTTGAAAATCCCTTTGGGTTAAGTCAAATGCGCCCTAACCCACTACTGCACGCGTTGGAACGCTGGTAGGCCTACTACTGCACGCGTTGGAATGCTCGCAGGCCTACTACAGCCCCCGTTTACCTAACAAAGAACAAAAACAGGAAAGTTTCCGACGGGACAAAAAGATATGGGTCAGTTAACTGAAACTCCCAGCCATGCATGGCCGAGAGTTTTTCCAAAACCCTAGCTCCTTCTAGCCTATAAAAGAAGGGGTAGGGGTACTATTTGGAGGAGGAAAATCATAGCAAAGAAACTCTGCCCAATTGTCGAATCCATTTGTCCCAACCCTTTAGCATTTCCTCAAGCTTAAGGAGAATTAAAGAAAAGCAGTTGGAGGACAAAGAAGAGGAGGAGCCCAGGATCAGGATCAAGGAACGGTGGCCGATCTCTATCATTATTGTAAGTTGATTCATCTTGAGATTAATAAAAGAATACTTTTCCCGTCCCAATGCATGAGTTTTATATGTTTTATTCGATTTATGCTCAATCTCTAACCCTCTAGTAGAAAAATATCATGCATGCGTAGTGTTTTGTCTTGATTGCAGGATTGTCTTTGGAAGGAGCAGCGCAAGCAAGAGGACAAAGCGCAACGGAGGATCTACACCAAACATCAGTAAAAAGGTTAGTAGGCCCTTTCCATGCTTGTGTGTGAAAAAGGGGTTTGAGTTTTGGGGTGATAGGTTAAAAGTGATTTCTGTAAGGTCATGATCTACATGCAAGTGTAACCCTAGCTTGCTAGTTCGTAGGGTATTATTTCCCAACAACAGAATTGGCAACTGCACTGGGGAATTACTCTTTAGGGTTTTCCGGATTTAGTTGAAGGTTTTTGGGTAGTTTAAAGAATTGGATTTTCTGTTTCTTTGCATGTTTGTTTTCTGTTAGGTCAGAGCTAGCAGGGAACCTGGTTCCTTATACCAGTTTTTCCTTGACTGTTGCTTGAAGATAATTATCGGGACACACAGAGGTACACGCGGCCTGCAGAAGGCTTGCACGCGTGTAACCCACGCCCTAACCTTCTATAGCCCGCGTTTGAATGCTAGCTGTAGAGGTTTCAGTAGTGTGTAGGAGTCAGAGAGCTTAAGAGGCAGTCCCCTCTTCCTTGTTAGAATTTTACATTCTCAGGGGGCTTTCTAGATCCTGTCTGGGTCTTGCTGGTTCACTGTCTTGTCTCAGTTTGCTTTATTGCATTTTTTATTTTCTGCAATTATTTTTCTTTTATGTTAAAAAAGAAGCATCCAAGCCTTTTAAGAGACCCTGGTTGTCAATACCAGAGGCCTTTTCCAAGTCTAGGCTGCCTGTGTTTAGTTTTGTCTTAGCATTCATACATACACGCGGCATGTGCAAGTGCAACCCGCGGGTACCCATGCCCTGTTATAGCTCAGCATGCGTTTGCACGCATGCTGTTTCAGTAACAATAGCGGGCTTGATTGGGTGCTTTTCAATCAGGGTGGGGCAGTCATCCCCTCCTGTGGTGAGAAGTGTTCCTCTCAGGGGTTTGAGTCTAGAGTTGCACAGTTAGTAGGTTAGGGCCTCTTACCCTTAGCCTATTTTTTTTTTCTTAATTGATTGGTTGATAGAAAAGATAAAAAAAGAAATATTTTGTTTCATGGTTTTTAGACAAGCGTAAGAGTCGGTGCTTTCTTGATTTCCATCGTGCGTCTTTGCTCTGGTTCTTTGCGATCTGCGCTTTAAGCCCGAATTTTATTTTGTTTTCTTGGTTTTGTGCTTGTCGACATTTTCCCTTTGTTGCTTCATTTAGCACTTAAATAAAAAAAAAAATTCCCTTTTTCATTTGCTTCTTTGTTTGAAGATTGTGTGGCTGCATCAATAGCTAGGAAGAAGTCTTTTTTCATAAGTTTTTCCAGTACATTTAGAGCATAATTAGCTCACAGATTGAGCGAAATTCCTTTATGTTTGCAGCATGAAATCTTAGAAAATTCGAAAAGAAAAAGAAATCTTTCTTGGTGAAAAGTTGTTGGTTTTTGCATTTTTTTTGTAAAAGTTTTTGTTTCCAAGCATTTCTTATTCATTTTGCTTTGAGTCTTTACACACCATCAGTTTCACCTTCATACCTTGTGATGTAAAAAATCCCATAAAAGCAATGCTAATTAAAATCTATTAGACTTTTTGTTTGTAGGGTTCATACACTAGCTCAGGACTAGGGCCTTGGAATAGGTTGGAGAGTAAATTCTCCAAGGCCACTAAAAAACGAACATTGGAGTCTGTGATAGGGAGTGTAGAATTCTAGTTACGTGAAAGTTATCCGGGACCCCCCTCTAACACAGGGGCTAAACACAAGGTTGCGTAAGGAATGGTAGCGGAGATAACCCCTCCAAAGCTGGACCAAGCGTAGTGGAGAACACATATCGAGGATTTGTTGAGGGATTCCGTTGTTTTCATTTGCCACGGGGCTTCGTGGGTCTCGAATCTGTTCGAGGTCCTCAGTTTTCTTCCAGACCATTTTCTCTTGATACCCTGGACAGGTTTCGGGCTTGATACCCTTCTCATTGTGGTCTACCCGACTATCGACTGTACCCGCCTGGTGACTATTCGCGTGTTGGAAAACTAGTTGCCAATCTTTTCTAGGGACATACACAGGTGACTGTAGGGGTATACCGCGGTACCTAGGACAGACATCGGGCCACGCTTTGCAAAGTATGCCCAGAGGGTGCTTCCGTTTTTGAGTTACATTTGCACTGGTAAGTTGATCTAGTGTTGGTTTTTGTAACTGTTCTTCCAACTAGTTTAGTGTTTGCATGATTTATCTCTTAGGGGATTTTTTTTAGTGTGTGTTACTGTTTGAACGTGTAGAATACCTTAGCGTGTTGTGGATCTTCTCACACAGTGGAGGATTTAGAGCTCTGCCGGTCACGAAGGCTCCCAGGCCTGTCGCCGGTTATACTGGAGCCACCCACGCCACCATTGAGGCGAAATCTAGACCAACAAGGGTCTTTCGAAGCAACCGAGTTACAAACCATTGAGCCCGAACAACTACCGGAGGAATCAACCGCCAATCTTGGCTTGGTTGAAACCCCAACCACTGATACTTGGCCATCGGTCAGTGTACCAATCCTATTTTACGAACGCCTATCAGTGCCTCACATAGCTATGGCAACAAATGTTATTACTTCCTCTGGGAATTCTTCTATTCCCATCACTGTTGCTACCACAGGAGAAGCATATCCTAACTTTCTGTCGTCAGTCTGAGCCACCATGGTCTCGACCGCAACTATGTCGCACAGTGGACCGTCCCCATCTATCGTGGCGTCCACACCCCCCTTCACACCTAGTGCGACAGGTCCTCCGTTCTCATACGGTATGCCTAGTTCGGGTACAAGTCCTGCACTCACTCACTCCACTTTACAGACTTTGGGTCTGGGGGCAGGGAGCTCTAACACTCCTTTGCAAGGTCAACTTGGGGGCATTCCTGTCCCATTCAATGCTTTTCCTTATGCTGGAGGTCATATCTCTCCTTCGTTCCCTTCGCTTGGTGGTCTGCATCAGCAGTCCTCCAGGTAACCTTCACACACAAGTTCATTTGGAGCCGGGAGTCAAGGAACACCTACGCAAACTCTGCCGATAGGTTCGTCACTGTTTGTTTGGAATGGGATGTTTGGTAACAACAATTTCGCATCCACTGCTTTCCCATTTGGGGGCACTCCCATCTTTGGACAATCTACTCCAGCACAGGGTACTATTCCTGCACCGGGGGCACATATACCAGGACCTTGGAACTCAGGACAAGGATCCGTTCCTTCCTCTGGAATTTCGTTCTGGGGTAATTCTTTCCACAGTCAATGGAACCCCAGACAGACTTCTGTGCCTCTCCCAGCAAGACCGGCATGGGGTAATCCTTCCCAAAGTCTGTCAAACATGATGAATGATGTCTCCACATATGCAAAATCCTTACGCTGGTCAGGGCCATGGTTTCTACCAGAATCTGGGCCAGCAATGAAACTTTTCCTGGCAGCCTGGTGCCAGTCAAACTCTAGGACCCCTTTTTCCAGGCTATCAGCATCAACCCAAACTACCATTCTTGGCAACGTTACACTTGCCAGATTTGACAAGGTTGTTAAATGATCCTATTTGTTACGATCCATGTTGGCCTCCTATGCCAACGAAGTTGCCTTCGGACATTCCCAAGTTCAAGGCCAAGCCTAACGAAGATCCAGGTGATCACGTGACTACTTTCCATCTTTGGTGTTCATCTAACTCATTGAAAGATGACTCCATCCAGTTGCGATTGTTTCAACGCACTCTTATCGGGAGTGCCGCGAAATGGTACATAGAGCTTGATCGCTCACGATACTCTTCTTTTGGCAAACTGGCGATGGCCTTCCTTAACCATTTCCAGTTACCTGTGAGATACGACGCTGGTACAGAGTTGCTAGCCAATTTTGAACAGACGACAACAGACCATATCTCTGATCATATCCAAGAGTGGAGATGCCGAAAGAGTCTAATCAAAGTACCAGTCCCACCAGCATTCCTACTAGAGTGGTTCCTTAAGGCTTTAGTCCCACAATTATCCAAGGACGTCGCGACTTCAGGAGTTTTCTCCGAAGAAGATGCCATCATGAGAGATCAACAATTTGAGATTATCTATTCTCAGTCTGTTTTATTATATAACATCCTGCCAGATGCTCCACGATCAATACTGGATAAAACTAGACAGATAGCTGGACCACATGCCGATGGTATTGTTGGTTCGGCACAAACCAAGCCCGCTGAGAAATTGACAAAACAATTGCAACAATTATCTATCCAACACTTAGCGGCCAACCAGACTACTACTTTGGCTGCTCCTCCTACCCAAACATCGAAAGTACACTCCATGCAGACGACTAACCCCAAGGCCACCCAGCAGCCTGAAGGGAAGAAAAAACAACGCAAGAAGGGTAAGGGGGATAAAAAACCCACTAATAATGCTGGCGAGGGCACTAAGGAAAAACAGAAGGCGAGGTATCTGTGCAACTTGTGTGCGGAAGACCACCCAACCCATCTGTGTCCTCGAATTGCAGAGGCCCAAAAGTTTGTCATGTAGCAACAACAAGCCGCGTTGACTAATCCCTTTCAGCATGGGAAAAATTTAACTCAAGACTCTACTTGTGCCGAAGGGGGTAGCCAAGAAACCTACCCTCCTCCAAATAATTCCTCTTCCGCGAACGTATATATGGTTAGGGGTGATGCTTTAATAATGACTAGAGTGCATGACTATAGTAAACCAAGTGCCTCTGAGAAGGGAAAAGAAGCCAAACTCCCATCTCTTCCTTTACAGATCGAGAAGATGTTGGGTGAAACAATGACACACATTCCGAAGGGTGCATTTAAGAAAGCTTCTCACAATCCAAATGCAAGGGCCGCCCAAAATTACTCTGTGGTGGAAGATTTATCCCAAACCCCTTGTGCTATGTCCACTTTGGAGGTCCTCCAAAGTTTCCCTGCTCAGAGGAAAGCCTTGTTGAATGCTTTAGGCTCTACTGAGACTTGTAACCCGGGTACCATCATGTTAGATACGACTGACTTGAAACCTCGTCTGCCTTACCACGTAGCATTTCATATAGTAGTGGCTCATCCCACGAAAACGTTTACGGGCAATATCTTTTGCACAGTGGTCGATGAGGGTGCCTCGACATGTGTTATGTCCTTAGCATGATGGAAAGCCATTGGATAGCCCGAGTTGTCTCCATCACCTAATCTCCTCACTGCGTTCGACGGTCGTTCATTTAGACCACATGGCATCATTCCTTCTTTCCTTGTGCAGTTAGGAGGGAAGACCGTGTGCGTCGAAGTAGAGGTAGTCGATGCCCCCCTCAACTACAATCTCTTGTTAGGTCGTAGTTGGAATTATGCTATGCAAGTTGTGGTTGCTACAATTTTCCACGTCTTGTTATTTCCGCACGAAGGTCGGATAGTGACCATTGATCAATTGTCCTTCTCTAGACCTGACCCAGCTCTGGGGGCATCCACGGTTCCCATGATAGATAATCCTCAAGCTGGTGTCGTTAAAGTAGGAGTTGGTTTGTGCCCATCTTTGATGGGCACTTTCGATTACCCACCTCCTCATGGTGATGTCAAGTTCATATCGAATCACCACAAGGCTGAGATTTTTCATGTTTCATCGTTCCGCACGACTTACTTTCAAGATCCATGGATTCTTCCTTCCCCATCAAGCACGATGGATGAGACGGGGCACTCCGGCATGTCCATGCCCTTGTCGGCCACTGAAGTAGTGTACTCTTTAGTCCAGCAAGCCTCATCCACTTCTGATTTGACTCTCGCACAAGAGTTGGATCCACCTCTAGAGCCTATCTAGGCTCAGGGTTCTCTTGCCAACACTGATTCGTTAGATTTAGTCTTGCCTTCAGACGAAGTGGTAATTGAGGCAATGAATAGTCTGGACAAACCTTGGGAGGATATTCATCACAGATCATATTTCCTCCCAGAGTTAAGGTAAATCGAGGTAGGAGAATTCACTATCACCATGACGGGAGATTAGCCGCGTCCTATTAACCTCTTAGCTACACAAGAAATTTATGATGAGGGAAATATGGCGACTATCGCTGAAACTCTACCTATCAACATCTCCTGAAACCCTGGCGTCGTGGAGAATTTCTTCGTCGGAGCAGATTGCTCCCCCGAAGAGATTCAGATTTACACGGATCTTTTCAAAGAATTCCGCGACGTTTTTGCCTGGTCTTATGAGGAAATGCCAGGCATCGATCCGAAAATAGTTGAACATGAGATCACAACGTATCCTGATGCTAAGCCTATTCGACAAAAACTTCATCCAGTCAATCCTAGGAAAGCAACAGCCATTAAGACTGAGGTTGAGAAATTGCTCAAGGCAGGGTTCATTTACCCTATTCATTTGAATCAATGGGTGTCAAACCCTATGCCAGTCGATAAAAAACAAGGCACGATTCATGTATGTACCGATTTCCGTGATTTGAATAAGGCATGTCCAAAAGATAATTATCCAACCCAATTCATCGACTAGATCATTGATGAATGCGCCGATTGTGAAGCCTTTTTGTTCATGGATGGTTTTTCAAGATATAATCAAATCCAATCAAACCTGAATACCAACACACGATGACATTCATTTGTCCATGGGGTACATTCGCCTATCGTAAGATGCCTTTTGGCCTTAAGAATGCTAGAGCCACTTTCCAGCGGGCCATGTCTTTTGCGTTTCATGACCTCAAGCATATAGTCAAGGCCTATCTAGATGATTTAGCATCATGCTTCGCAAGCGAAAGGATCATCCTGTGCACCTCAGACTAATCTTCGAACGCTATCGCTACTTCAGGATTCGCTTGAATCCCAACTGTTGCATCTCGTTGCCTTTTGTTCTTATGATCTAGGATCGATCCCATCCGGTTGTGACACAGAACCGTCATATTTTTTATAGAGGTGTCACAACTTGGTGGTAGATCTTACCAAACATGGATGTCTTAGGTAGGTCCTTGTTGCAATATGGTGTCCATGCCATTTTCAAACAACACTGTAGGCTCGGGAGTCCGTATAGTCTTTCCTGAATACGAGTTTGAGCCTCATTCGCATGGGTCTTTTTTCACTCTTTGTCTTACCCTCCGGACTCCCAAAACATCATGGGTCTCCTTTAAGCCCTTTTCAGACCCTCTAAACATGAAAAGATTGCCGAGCGATCTTGTGGCCTTTCACACTCGTTAAAATGAAATTTGAAAGTCACATCTATCCGGCGGTAGTTTACCCCTTTTTTGGTCTGGACGGTCAACTGTACGAACAAAGGAATACTCTATTG
This sequence comes from Picea glauca, assembly GCA_000966675.3. Lineage (NCBI taxonomy): Eukaryota > Viridiplantae > Streptophyta > Pinopsida > Pinales > Pinaceae > Picea > Picea glauca. Next base: position 975,766 of record JZKD02S2416404.1, on the reverse strand, counting down.
AATTACAATTCTTTAGAAGAGTATCCTCAGGTAAAATTTTATTCCTTTTTTGGGCCTGAGGGACTAAAGCTACGAAAAAGAAACCCCCCCGGAGTCCATAGTTAATCTCTTTTCAGACTCCCTAAAATTGAAAAGATCGCCGAGTGACCTTATTCTTTCACACTTGTTAAAATGGTCCAGAAGAACATTTCTGACGGAGTCCATACTTAATCTTTTTTCAGACTCCTTAAAAGTGAAAAAATAGCCAAGTGATCTTGTCCTTTTCACACTCATTAAAATGGTTTTGAATTGACTTCTAGTCGGTGCTAGTTTACCCCTTTTTCGAACCGACTAGACTATCTTTGAAAAAGGTACCCCAATGGAGTTTCCTTTTATGCTTTTTCAGACTCTATAAGTATGAAAAATCACCGAGCTTCCCTTCTTTGGGCTCATTAAACTTACATCGAAGGACGTTACCATTGTGTGTTCTATCAACCGCATTTGCATACCTTACTCATCATCCTTGTAACAGTTTGCTTCTGCGTCTTAACACCTTTGGCCACTGGAGGATTTTTCCTGAGTATCATTTCCTAGAACATCAGTCTTGCCCTTATGCCTTGAGCTTGTATGTTTGCTGTACTCGTTCCTCTGTTGTAACGTAACTATTCCTTTATTCTTTTTCAAAATCATCAAAAAGAACAAAAAAATCAAATATACCCCAAAAAGAGGATGGGAAAAAGTATTTTCTTGATTGGCAGCATCATGAGTCACCCTTGGATAAAGAACATCTGTCTGTTTGATTCATTAGAATATGGGATGTAGTACGACCTTAGGAAGCTTTGCTCATTATATAGAGTTGTGTCCTCCACCATTTGGTTACTCTTCCAAACATATGGAGAGTTTGCGTTGCCTCTTGCTTCGTAGA
>JZKD02S2416404.1:957528-974723 GCA_000966675.3 Picea glauca | reverse complement strand
AAGATTATCAAGTCCATAACCGACGAGCCGTCGAAGACCTCTGGGTAGTGCAGTCATACACTCATATTACACTCCTACCCAAGTTTTAGAAGATTTTGAAGTTGTTTCTCGAGCTTTGAACTACAACCATCAGGCCAAATCAGCTTCTGAGAGATGGATACTTTACATGTATATCTTTCTGATTTCGAGATGTATCTCCGCTGTGTATTATTCGTGGCTACTCTCCATAGTTGTTTGACATGGATCTACAGTGTATTTTATTGGTAGCCATGGTTCTATTCTATCCCGAGCATGGGTATGCCCGCCTCGGTGAGACATTTGATATTTTTTGCAGACGGCACCTCCTGACTCTTGATTCCTGGGCTCACTCATTCAGCATATCAGTACAGATTGGTAAAGAATTGGTAATGTATTTCGGCCATCAGATGCTCTTCTGACCTCACACATTAGGGGGAATCTGTTATAACCCTAAATTGCACCACACATGCTTACCTGGCATCAGGCCAACTCATATCCCTTCATTGCCAAAACATCTGCTGAGTAACCTCTTTGAAAATCCCTTTGGGTTAAGTCAAACACGCCCTAACCCATTACTGCACACGTTGGAACGCTGGCAGGCCTACTACTACATGCGTTGGAATGCTGGCAGGACTACTACAGCCCGCGTTTACCTAACAAAGCACAAAAATAGGGAAGTTGCCAACGGGACAAAAAGCTATGGGTCAGTTAACTAAAAATCCCAGCCATGCATGGCTGAGAGTTCATCCAAAACCCTAGCTCCTTCTAGCCTATAAAATAAGGGGTAGGGGTACTATTTGGAGGAGGAAAATCATAGCAAAGAAACTCTGCTCAATTGCCGAATCCATTTGTCCCAACCCTTTATCCTTTCCTCAAGCTTAAGGAGAATTAAAGCAAAGCAGTTGGAGGACAAAGAAGAGGAGGAGCCCAGGATCAGGATCAAGGAACGGTGGCCGATCTCTATCATTATTGTAAGTTGATTCATCTTGAGATTAATAAAAGAATACTTTTCCTATCCCAATGCATGAGTTTTATATGTTTTATTCGATTTATGCTTAATCTCTAACCCTCTAGTAGAAAAATAGCATGCATGCGTAGTGTTTTGTCTTGATTGCAGGATTGTCTTTGGAAGGAGCAGCGTAAGCAAGTGGACAAAGCACAACGGAGGATCTACACCAAACATCAGTGAAAAAGTTAGTTGGCCCTTTCCATGCTTGCGTGTGAAAAAGGGGTTTGAGTTTTGGGGTGATAGGTTAAAAGTGATTTCTGTAAGGTCATGATCTGCATGCAAGTCTAACCCTAGCTTGCTAGTTCGTAGGGTATTATTTCCCAACAAAAAAAACACCCGAAGTCCCAAAGTGCCGAAGCACGTGGCAACCAACAGTTGAGAGACGTGGCACATTCATGAGGCAGGACACGTGGAATTCATCTCAGGTCATTTGGTTGTGTCATTCGCTCATTTCCACTTGACACATGTCACCTTTATTTCCAAGACACCTTATCAACTGTGACATCATACGACAGCAGGCCGCCACGTCACTTCAACGATTTTCCTCCGGGAGATCTTCACGCTTCACATTTGAAACTCTTGAAACCCAGACTTCCGAAGTGAATCTGGATCATTGATCCCAGGTCAACGAGAACCATCGATCCTTGCAACAGGTAAATGCTACCCATATACTGTATTGTAATCATATCGATGACTGTAGTTCATTGTGGGGACGCAAACTACTCGTATGTGAACTTTCTAGAGCGGTCCCACAATTTAAACCATGGTTTTTTTGGAAGGGTATGTGGTAGCCTCTAGTGAATTACGGGCCCAAAGGCAGTCTGAATCCAAACCACCCTCAAAATCCCCCACAATCATGTGCTTGAATGATGTCATATCACCACTTCATCTCACACGTCATCTCCCCTCATCCCAATCTATCTACTCCTCCTCTCCCTATGCACCACCTGTACCCCTCACTACACGTCATCTACTCTCGTGTCCATTCATTTTGTCTCCTGATTGGATGCTCGTCTCCATGTCTCCCCTCATGTCTTATGGGTCAATAACCATTCCAGGGAATCTATTTCACAGGTGTAGATGGTAGCTGATAGGGTCAATACAGAGTGCACTTGGCTTCTAAAATCTCAGGCATAGACAAAGAGCTAAGTCTCAGTCACAGGTCGACGCAGGTTAGTGCCAGAAACATTCCAACAAACTCGACTCATGCAACTGGTTATCTCCAGTGGAATCCAATAGCTCGCACACATGCCATCATTCAACATATAGCTCGACTCTGTCACTCTGAGGCCTATTTTCGGCCACCCAATTCCTCTAGTACATGCATCACTTTTGTCGCAGAGACAACAACAATTTTAATTGATAAAGTCCAACATTTTCCTAGATTAGATGCAAGATTGGTCTTCTGTGTGTGATAAGAACCACTCTTACTGTTTAATTATAGTATTTTAGTGAAGTTAATACTTTGTTTTACAAACAATTCCCTAGATCGAGGTCTTAGTCCCCTAAGGATGAGAGCCTCTGCAATTATTTTAAATAGTTATTTTTTGGATATTGAAAAGGGGATTTTTTGAGGAAGTAATAACACTACATTAGACTAGTTGGACCCATTTTATTCATGGATTAAATCTCTCTACTTGGTGAACATACTCTTGATGATAGTGTTTCATTCAACTCCTCATGTGTTTTTATTCTTATCTTGAATACAATTTTTGATTTGTGCAATGTACATTTCATTTCCTTTCAGCTATTGTATGACTTATTTTTAATGATATGCAACCTGTCAAACATCTAATGCTTTGGTAAAGATTTGTTTTCTGCAACCTGTGGGAGTCATTGTCTTTTGATACATGTTTGATGTCTTGAAATGATATTTTAAGTATTTAACTTCTTACAACAGATTATTCATTGAGTAGTTTCTCGTTTCTCTCTGTTTTCTATTATTTCACTGGTTTTCCATTAGTGTGCCATCAACCAAGGAAGGCCCTCATCCATATCATTCTTCCAACCCAACCTTTCCTTTGTCTTGATAGAATAACCCTTTGACCAACCAACAAAAAGTTAAAGAAACAATCATTCTAAACTGATAGGTGGCCTAGAATTTCCCTTTAGCAGTCAGGTGCAGACCTTAGGACCAACACTATGCATTAGTAGATCTGATTTTTCTTGAGAAAATCATATTAGACCTATTTCTAGACTGTATTTCTTTCATGTAAACAAGGTTGAGAAGAGTATATGATGTTGCATGTGTGCATGTGTTTTATTGTAGAATATTAGACTTCAAGCTGGGATCCGCATCAACTTGGATATGATAGGACAACTACCAATTAAAGGTAATACTTTTTATCCTCATTATTAGTATAGATTAAGCCTACAAATTAGATCTAGTGGAAAGCCCATATTGATCTATCCCCTATCCATCATTGATCTCTGTCAGATTAGTGAGAGATATTACTTATCTGTAGGTGATATTATATAATAAAAATTATGTTATGAACCTAAAACATGGCATTAACACTAGACCTCATAGTTTCAAGGATTTTTTTATTGGATATTTTAATTTAAAAAATATACAAAATTAACATTAAAAAATATGAAAAAATAATGGTGCACAAGAACCGACTATTAATTACAACTGTAAAAATACATTTTAAGAAATTTCATCATTTAGATACTAAACCGATGTCCTAATGTGAACATATGCATTATATTTTAGAGGAAAATTAACATACCAATGTTAGTAGAACATGAATTTTCTGAGTTATACCAATTTTTTTATAAATAAAAGTCATATGTTTTGGAAAATAATTCGATTTTCTAAGTTTAATATTTTTCCACCATATTTTAATAAGTTGTGCATGTACCTCTAATAACTCTTCCTAGATAAAAATTTGTTGTTTTTCTATATTTCCATTGAAACTAACGTGTCATGAGAGGGAATCATTAGCTTGCACTAGCCCACTAATTTTTCTTCAACATGTACAAAATTGTATTACATATTCCCTCATGTTCTCAAATAAGGTTGTACCTTCCCATCCTGGGTTTTTTGATAGAAATTATAATTCATTTTCTCCTCTACTTGGTTACATTGTTGAATGTTATATGTGCAATAAATATGGGCACATAACATGTGACTACAGAAGCATCATAATGAAGCCTCCCAAATAAATCAGGGAAGAATATGCTCTTACCAAACATAGATAAGAATACACAAAGGTGTGGAAAATGAAGCAATAAGAACCAAAGAAGGAAGAATGTGGAATTTCAATGTATGCTCAAGACAAATAAGCCAATGGTACATTGATAGTGGATGTTCAAAATACATGACAAGGGATCAGAACAATTTTCTCATCCTAAAGGAATAAAAAAGAGGCAATGTTACCTTTCGGGATAATGCTTCTACAAGGATAGTTCGAAAAGGTACCATTAGTATTGATAATGGAAAGACTAAAATAAAAAAATGTCTTGCATGTTGAAGGGTTAAAACACAATCTTCTTAGTGTCAGTCAAACGTGTGATCAAGGTTACAACCTCACATTTCATTCTAAAGGATGTGAGATAAGAAAATCAAGTTCATGAAGATTAGTGGAAAATGAAAATATAACCCCAAGAAATGTATACATTCTCAATGAAGTCAAAGGAAAAAAATGATGTATGGGAAAAGCAGACGAAAGATTATTATGGCATATAAGGATGGGTCATATAAATTTGACAATCTAGTAAAAATCATGAAGGAACAAGCAGTAAGAGGAGGAGTGAGGGATGACCTCACAAGAGATGCATTAAATGAATAATTGTTTTTTGAGAATATCAGACATATTCATTTGCAAGTACAAGAGACATTGAAGAAGTCGCAAGAAAAGTACAACACTAGACATGACCAAAAAAAAACATAGAGAACATTTAGAGTGAGAGACATAGTATGTTTACAACTGAATAAGGAAATACTATAGGGTCCTGATAAGAAGATCAAGGCTTTGTAGTATGGTCCTTTTGAGGTGTTGGAAAATGTGGGGGATAAAACCTACATACTTAGTCTACCCCCATACATGCACATTTACTCTATAGTGAATGTAGAGAATCTCAAAATCTATGAGCCTTCCATGTTGATCAGAAGGAGGAGCAATTCCTACCTTCCATAAAGGAATTAGCACCAGATGCTGAGGTAGAGTTGGTAGCGGACACCATTTTTTAGAAGAGGTACATAACTATAAGACATGGAAAACATGACCTTTCACAGATTGGGGTGAAAGGAAAACTTCCAAGAAAAGCAAAGTGGTACTCCATGTAACACCCCAGGTTTCAAACCCCATTTTAAATAATGTATTGTTACAATGCTGAGAGGTTTGAGTGCCCAAACAATTATTAAAGGGACAATATGCCCAATAAATTTAATGTTTTGATCATTATTAATAATAAACACATCACTGGCTACTAGACAAATAAGGACTAGAGTTATAGGAGGCTATGATTCCACAAGAGAGGGGGCTTGAGGGGATAAATGTTTATTCCTATGTTAATTACCATTTTTTCCTAAGGGAGGGGATCAATTACGTGAGCTTCTTAAGTAAGTCCAGGAGGTTCTTGATTTCCCCATGAAAATACTTAAACCTATCCCTGCTCTGATTGTGGGGTTGGTCGTTGGCTCGTCTGCTCCGTCACCTCTACGTTATCCCTTTCTTTCCCTCACACATTTCCATGCACTCACTTACCCATCCATTGATACATCCTCTTTCGCGTCTTGTCTTGGGAAAGGGAACCAAAATGATGAATAATTAGCCATGTTATGGTGGGTTGTAATGGTTGCTGGTGTAATCCAGCCATGACTTGGGGCCTGCATGTCTAAGATGCGTTGGCCTGTGCCCTGTTCTGCTCACAATTGTGAGTCCTGAGAGTTCCATCATTGAGATTCTGTACCACCTATGTTGGAGGCCTTGGAAAAAGGAGAAAGACTTCCTGAGGGACTGTGGGATAGAGAAGGGTGGAGTTCCATTCTCTTGGGTGATACAGGCTGGGTAGAAGACAACTAGGTATTTGGAATGTTGTGGGTGTTGGGAAACCTGTGAGAGATTGAGAGATGACTGGTTTGGGAACCCAAGTACACTCTGGAATCATCCTTTTGGATTCAGAGCCCTGGCTCAAGGGTGACACTGCTGTTGAGATTTGGATTAGTGGTGTCTATGGTTGGGTGGAACATCCTTGGTATGCAGCCAATTGGTTTCACCTTTTTATAAAGATAAGTGCTCTTAGTTGTGATATTATTATCTGTGTATGAATGTATTTCCAATGTGTATTTTAATTATCATTTAACTAAATCTTAGATTATGCATGCTTGCTGGATATTTCTGTGCTTGTCGTTAAATATTGTATCTTATGCATTATTATTAATTAAAGAAGGTATCGGTAAGAATATGAAGTTCAAGGGTGGGCTTGAAGGTATCATGCCCCGACCTATGGGTGGTTGGGGATGTTATAGATTGGTATCAGAGCTTCTGGTTGAAACACCGAGCCGGTATGGGCCGGGTCTGTTGGTCAGAGTCTCGTGGTCACGATCAAACTCTGACCATGAAGTTGAAAATCTCAAGAGGAATGGCATTGCATAATGTATGTAGGAGATAGAACTTCATAGATCCATTGTAAGGGGTTCGAAGGATTGTGACCATCCCCTTCAAATTCGAGAGCGATCGACACTATAGGATCAGGAGAGATTCGAGATCGTTGGATCGAAGGACATGTGAACAGGGGTTGTCCGATGAAAAGGAAGCAAGGGTTAAGGTCACAACCATCAGATCCCATTGGAGAGAGAGATCAACGACCAACAAGCATTGCGGGGAACCAAGTTGCATGGGAGTTAATTCCTCAAGGTGGTCCCACAATCCAAACCACGGATACACCGAGGGGGTTACGTGTCAGCGTCAAAATAATTGCAGGGTGAAAAGTAGGTTACTCCAAACCATTGATGTGCGTCCCCACAAAATGGAAAGGCAATAAGTGATGTGACGTGTTAATGCTCGAACATCGAAACTTCGTATAGCTGTAGTAGTTGGGAACCATCGATCTGTAGGAGGAAATGCATCAACCAATCATGTGCTTCGGATAAAATGCTCCGGGAAAAATTGAGCAAGGAGGAGGTTTGAAGTTTGAGACTTCCAAAACCTAAAGAACTGAATGGATCTCAACCATTAATCTGCCGAGATCCATGAGTCTCCGAATCTAGGGGTTTGGATAAAATCTAGTGGGGCTAGATAAGTTTTGAATTTTGAGATTTTTGAAGTCCGAAGTCCCGAAGAAATCATAGCCATCGATCCATGAGAGACACACATCAGTAGATCGTGAACTTCAGATAAAAACATTTCAAAAAAAAAAAGGTTGAGGTTTGAGATTTTCGAAGTCCAGAGTCTCGAAGTAAAATATAGTCGTCAGATTAAGGAAGACACGTGGTGTAGATCTGTGGACTCCAGGTGAAGACCCAAAGTGAATCTTAGTTGTCCGATCCAGGAGGAAACATGGCGATATATTGGCTAGTTTTGGAATTTGAAGTTCGATAGGATTGGAAGTGTGATAGTATGAAAACTCCCGAAGTCCCGAAGCCCGAAGAGTCGAAGTGATGGGGCATGATGACGTCACCTAGAGGTAATGTGGACCCTGGAATTCCTGAAGTGACATGGCTTGCAAATGTCACCTAGGATGACGTGGACACATGGTATGTGTGCCACATGTCAATAAGTTTTGAGCATTTGGTGTATTGAAAAGTTAGTTAGAACGTGACACATGGCACCCTCCTGATTGGGCCACTTGTCTGCTTCCAGCATTTCACCACATGGAAACAGATCGTGTAGTCTAGAGACCAGGCACTCTAGAGGGGAAAGATGTGACTGGTTGTGTTGGGTCAAAAAATACCGAAGTCCCAAAGGCCGGAGTTCTTATCGATCGTTGATTCCAGAAGACACACATCAAAGGATCGTCGACTTCGGGTGAAAGCACTCTGGGAGAAAGTGTAGGAGGGAAGTTTGAAACTTCCAAAGCCCAAAGAGTCAAATCAATTCAAAGTCACTGATATGTGGGAGGACACACGTCGTGAGATCAAGAACTCCGAGTAAAAGAGTTTCGACAGGAGACAAGCGAGGAAAGTTGAGACTCCTAAAGCATGGAGTCGTGAAGTGGATCTCGATCGTTGATTATGAAAGAGGACAAGGACCGTTGATCCAGTCTTGGCTGAAAGTTTCGAAGTCTCGAAGCTCTGGACAAGCACTTTTTCATCTAAGCGCAGGGTTATGGCCGTGGTCACATGCAGATTGAGAGATGAGGGAAGGAGGGATAAGGGCCGAATTGGTTGTCCTCAAGACAGAAAAGTGCTAAGGAAGGATTTAGCCACAGTTTCTAGTCATGGTCACATGGGAAGTGGTTTGAAAGAAGCACATGATGAAATTATGTGTTAGCCGAGGATAACAAGATACTATTATTTTCGGAGAATGGGGATATAGTCTCCATGAGCAAAAAAACAAAAGAGACCTGTAGCATGGTTTGGAAATTTTGTTTATCATATGCATAATTATAACAAAATGGTCGCTTGCACATTTTACAGAATTAAGGGGTTTAAACACATCAAATCACGATGCGTATTGAGAAAATGGAAGAAGGTGAGGGAGCCTCCAGTCGTGATAAGGAGGCCGAAGGCCAAAATACCAGAGTTGGTAGTGCAAAGACATATTCCAATGGATGCAAGGGAAAAGGAGAGCATGAAACATTAATAGAAATGGTAAGAAGCCTGAAGATGGAAGTGCAGAGCTACAAAGAAGACAACGGGAGACTGATGAGAGAGAAAATTCAGATAAATGCTCAAGTGTTGCATAATTTAAATAAGTTGCAAAGGAGAATGAGGAAGGGATCAAACTCAAGACAAGAGGAAGGAGGAAAGTTTCATGAAAGAAGAGATGATCATGGAAGAGTTGGTTATTCCAGAAGTGCTAGCAGAGCTCATGGACACCACTCACCTCCTTACTCAGAAAGAAAGTTTGATGTATCAGATGATCCCATAAGCAGTCCAGATATGTCCCCTGTCAGACAACAAAGAAGGAAACAAGAGGCAGACAGTTTTCAAGGAGAGCTGAGGCAGCTCAAGCCACCTTCCTTCAATGGTGAAAGAGAAAGGGAAGATGATGCCGAAGCATGGTTGTTTGGGCTCCAGAGATATTTTCAGTTGCATAACTATTCATCAAACCTGGAAGCCAGGATTGCCACCTACCATTTACACGGGAAGGATGTGAAGTGGTGGGACAAACTGAAGAAAGTGGAACATGTTAATGAAAGTAGTATCACTTGGAAACAATTCAAGAAGTACTTCCAGAAGGAGTACCTCTCAGAGCATTTCTATGACAAGAAAATGCAGAAGTTCTTTGAACTCAGGTTGGGAAGCATGACTATGGTAGAGTAAGAGAAGAAGTTCTTGGGATTGTTAAAATATGTCAAGTTCATTGGTGGTGAGAAGGTGAAAATACAAAGATTTCTAAGTGGATTGCCATCCTTTTATAAGGAAAAGATCAAGTATGATGAACCCAGGACCTTGACTGAGGCCATCAGGAAGGATAAATACCTGTGTGATAAAGGCTAGGGAAGAGAATCACTGCATAAATATTGGAAGGACAAGAAGAATGAGAAGTCCAATCAAAGGAGGAAAGGATTAAATCCTCCCTTCAATAGGAATGAACCTAATAAAAATTGACAGGATCAGTATGCTAAGGGGGAATTTAGGAAAGAAGATTCCTTGGGAAAAAAGGGAAGACCACCAATCTAATGCTGTGGGTGCAAAGAGGATCACCTATACAAGGATTTCCCACACAGAAAAGATAGAGTGAATACTGTGCACAACATCCAAGATGCTACAATAGTCGAAGATATGGGAAGAATCTATGCAACTTTAAATGATTGACAAGCAGAGTACCAGTCCAATATGATTGAGGTGGAAGGTAAGATAATAAATCAACCTGTTTCTATTTTGATTGATTCAGGAGCAAGTCATTGCTACATTGATCCTACGATAGTGGATAGATTACATTTGGAGAAAAGTGAACTTGGAAAAACAAGTTTGGTTCAGTTAGCCATTGGAACCAAAAGAAGAATCCATGATATGGTCAAAAGTTATTCCATAAGTCTTAATGGCATGAATAATAGTATTGATCTAAATATCATACCATTGGGGTCTTATTATATTCTAATTGGAATGGATTGGTTGGACAAGAATCATGTTGTCCTAGATTGTCATAACAGGACATTTGAAAGTCTTTATGGAAATGGAAAACAGAGCACTGTGAAAGTAGTTCCAAGACTCATCTCTATAAGGGAGATTTCATCCTTACAACTAAGTATGTGTTTTAGGAAAGGATGTCAATTGTATGCATCTCATATGAAAGAGCCAGATAATACAAAGGGGCCAAGCCTCAAAGATTTCTTGGTACTACAGGAATTTGAAGATGTATTCCAAGAAATACCCGGATTGCCACCAAGAAGGGAGATGGATTTCTTAATTGATTTAGTGCTAGGAGCTGCCTCAGTGTCAAAAACACCTTATAGAATGAGCACACCAAATTTTAAAGAATTACAAATGCAGTTGGAGGAATTGTTGAAGAAAGGGTACATACGTCCAAGTGTTTCACCTTGGGGAGCACCAATACTTTTTGTCAGAAAAAAGGATGGAACTTTGAGGTTGTGTATTGACTTCCAACAGCTGAGCAAGTACACTATAAATAATAAGTATCCTCTACCCCGATTGATGACCTCTTTGATCAACTTAGAGGAGCAAATATATTTTCAAAAATTGACCTAAGGGAAGGATACCATCATGTAAGAATCAAGGAAGAAGACATTCATAAGACAAACTTTAGGACCAGGTATGGGAATTATGAATTTGTAGTGGTGCCATTCAGATTGACCAATGCACAAGATGTATTCATGTGCTTAATGAATGACATATTCATAAATTATTTGGATAAATTTGTCATAGTATTCCTGGATGACATACTTATCTATTCTAAGTCCGAAGAGGAGCATGAAAATCACTTAAGACTGGTATTGCAAGTACTGAGAGAACATTAGTTGCATACCATGTTGAGTAAGTGTTCTTTCTATAAAAAGTAGATCCATTACTCGGGACACATTATTTCAGAGCAGGGCATAGCAGTAGATCCAGAGAAGATCGAAGCCATTAGAGGATGGCCAACACCCATAAATGTGTCAGACGTCATATCTTTTATGGGATTTGTAGGTTACTACAGAAGGTTCATAGTAGGGTTCTCTAAGATTTCTCATCCCATCACTTCTTTGCAAAAGAAGGGAACTAAATTTGAATGGACACTCAAGTGTGAAAAGAATTTTAATCTGTTGAAGGAATTACTTACTAGTGCACCTGTGTTAAAGATTGCTGACCCAAATGAAAATTCTGTGGTATGTACAAACACATGTAAGAAAGAACTTGGGGGAGTCCTCATGCAAAATGGACATGCCATTGGATATGAGTCATAAATGCTTAAGTAACATGAGAGGAATTATTCCATGCATGACTTGGAACTTGCTGCCATTGTTCACACCTTGAGGATGTGGAGGCATTATCTCATGGGGAAGAAATTCGAATTAAGAACATACCACATTGGCCTAAAGTATCTTTTTGAACAACCAACCTTGAATGCCAGACAAACAATATGGCTTGAATTTTTAAGTGAGTATGACTTCGATATCAAGCATATCAAGGGAAAGGAGAATAAAGTTGTCGATGCACTTAGTAGGAGAGTGCATCTCATGCATGCTACTGTTGTTATTATGCATCAGTTAGACTTGAAGAGCAGAATTTTAGATGGTCTTGTTACAGATTAGCATTACCTACAGGTAAAAGAAAACTTACAACAGGGAGATGTACAATAGAAAATAAAGGAGTATGAGATAAAGGAAGATGGATTACTCATGCATAAAAATAGAATCTATGTTCCTAGTTTCGAATAACTGAGGAATGTGGTACAGAAGGAAATGCATGATGTTCTTTATGTTGGACATCCCAGTTACTAGAAAACAATTACAACAGTAGGAAGCCGCTTCTTTTGGCTGGGAATGAAGAAGGATGTTTCTTATTACATCACTCGATGTATGGAATGTCAGAAGGTGAAGGCTGAGCATAGGCACCCAAGGGTTTTTTGCATCCATTGCCAATTCCAGAGGAGAAATGGGAAGTGATCACCATGGATTTCATCACATGATTACCTAGAACAAATAAACAACATGATTCAATCATGGTGGTGGTTGACAAATTAACAAAGGCTGCTCATTTTGTGCTTTTGAAGACAACACATACAACGACTAATATTGCATAAATGTTCATGAAGGAAATTGCTAGGTTGCATGGGATACCTAGGACAACCGTCTCAGATAGAGATACGAAGTTTACCTCCAATTTCTGGAGGGGATTGTTTAAAGGATTTGTCACAAATCTAAACTTTTTCACCGCATATCATTCCCAAACATATGGGAAAACAAAGAGAGTTAATCGAATAATTGAAGACATGCTGAGAATGTATGTGATGGATAAGACATCTAAGTGGGAAGATTACTTACACTTGGTTGAGTTTTCATATAATAATGGGTATCAAGCTTCATTGAGAATGAGCCCATTCAAAGCCTTGTATGGTAGGAAATTCAATACTCCAGTAAGCTAGGACAACCCAACAGATAGAGTGGTACTTGGGCCAAAGTTGCTCAAGGACATGGAAGACCATGTGGTTAAGATCAAGCATAATTTAAAGGCAACTCAGGATAGAAAGAAAGTTTATGTAGACAAGAACATGACAACTAGAGAATTTAAAGTAGGGGAGCATGTACTTTTGAAAGTGAAGCCCAAGAAAAGCTCTTTGAAATTGGGTTGTTGTACAAAGGTGGCAGCCAGATTCTGTGGTCCATTTGAAATATTGGATAGAATAGGGCCAGTTGAATACATGCTTGCATTACCTGCTTCCATGAATGTGCATAATGTATTTCATGTCTCTTTAATAAATAAATATGTACATGATCCTAGCCATGTTATTGATTGGCATCTGATTTAGGTAGAGACAGAGGGAGATTTTCAGGTTCAGTCAGTGTGGATATTGGACAAAAAATTCAAAATGATTCGGAATCGAATTATAGAGCTAGTAAAAGTTCAGTGGACCTGCTACGGTCCTAAAGATGCTACCTGAGAGCATAAAGATGCTATGCAGGCAGAGTACCCACAAATTTTTGAATAAATTTGAGATTTTGATCTCTATTGTGTATATGCACTGAGGACGGTGCCAAAATAAGGGGGAGGGGATGTAACACCCCAGGTTTTGAACCCCTACTTTAAATAATGTATTTTTACAATGCTGAGAGGCCCGAGTGCCCAAACAATTATTAAAGGGCTAGTATGCCCAAGAAATGTAATGTTTTGATCATTATTAATAATAAACAAATCACTGGCTGCTAGACAGACAAGGACTAGAGTTATAGGGGGCTATGATTCCACAAGAGAGGGGGCTTGAGGGGATAAATGTTTATTCCTATGTTAATTACCATTTTTTCCTAAGGGATGGGATCGGTTACGTGAGCTTCTTGGGGAAGGCCAAGAGGTTCTTGATTTCCCCACAAAAATACTTAAACCCATCCCTGTTCTGATTGTGGGGTTGGTCGTTGGCTCGTCCACTCCGTCACCTCTACGTTATCCCTTTCTTTCCCTCACACATTTCTAGGCACTCACTTACCCATCCATTGATCCATCCTCATTCGTGTCTTGTCTTGGGAAATGGAACCAAAATACTGAATAATTAGCCACAGTATGGTGGGATGTAATGGTCACTAGTGCAATCCAGCCATGACTTGGAGCCTACATGTTTGAGATGCATTGGCCTGTTCCATGTTCTGCTCACAGCTACGAGTCCTGGGAATTCCAACATTGAGATTCTGGACCAGTTGTGTTGGAGGCCCTGGAAAAAGGAGAAGGACTGCCTGAGGGACTGTGCGGAGAAGGGTGGAGGTCCATTCTCTTGGGTGGTACAAGCTGGGTAGAAGAGAGCTGGGTACTTGGATTGTTGTGGGTTCTTGGAAACCTGTGAGAGCTTGAGAGATGACTGGTTTGGGAACCCAAGTACACTCTGGAACTGTCCTTGTGGATTCATAGCCCTAGCTCGGGGGTGACACTGTTGTTGAGATTTGGATAAGTGGTGTCTATAGTTGGGTGGAACTTCCTTGGTCTACAACCAGTTGGTGTCTCCTTTTTATAAAGATAAGTGCTCTATGTTGTGATATTATTATCTGTGTATGAGTGTATTTCCACTATGTATTTTAATTATCATTTAACTAAATCTTAGAGTATGCATGCTTGCTGGATATTGTTGTGCATGTCGTTAAATATTGTATCTTATGCGTTCTTATTAATTAAATAAGGTATCGGTAAGAATACAAAGTCCAAGTTTTGTCTTGAAGGTAGCATGCCCCGGCCTATGGGTGGCTGGGGATGTTACACTTCAAGGAGAAGGTAGAGGAAAAATTTCCTCACCTCATTCAAAAAATATTTTGAGGACCAAAATCCTCCCTAAATGGGGAGGTATGATGCAGATTGTATCATTATATTATTTTTCATCTGTCTTGATGCTTTTAGAGTGGAAAAATTGGGGGAATCATCTTGCAGGTTAATTTTAGTGGCATGTTCTAGTTTGGAAAATTGGGTTCTGGAACCTTCTGGATCTATTTTGAGGCATTAAATAATGTTTTTGGGGGTTCTAGTGTCTACAACTTGTGCACAACCCCTTGATTTCGTTCTAGACTCTGATACCTTTCCAACAATGTAGACCATACATCAATCAGAGCTTGTATGCAAAAATTATGCCTCCTGAAAGTTGACCTACCATGTTGGCCACAACGGTATGCGAGGATGCCACATAAGCCCCCGTTACTCATGCATATGGTGATAGCCACGTACATACTTTAAATATGATTCTAGAAGTTTCAAAACCTATCACAATTTAGGGTTGAGGAAGTAAAAAAACTACCCCTAGATGGCTATCAGGCTATCTTAAATACCGAGCCACTAGGAGGCGAATGGATTCGATTCTATACTATTGTATTTTATTCCATAGTCGAGAAACACAACTAGGAGTGGGAAATTAGAGAGAATAATAGAAGGGGTTAATATTACACAACAACCTAACATGCCACAAGTCTCAAGTAACTCCATAAAGAGTTACTTCTCCTTTGTACTTGCATTATTTCCATACCAGAGAAAAGAGAGCAGAGAAACCTCACCTTCTAGCTGGGTTTTCTCCCATAAGGGTTTCCCAGAGAAAATATTTGTGTCATTTTGTGGATGTGTGTGATTTTATTTTACTTTTTTCTATTTTCCGCATTTTATCTATTTCATGCATAAACAAAAAAGAATAATTAAATATTACAAAAATCTAAAGGAATTTAACCTTCATAAGTAGATTTTAGTTTTATTTATCAGATCTGTTGTGACGAATTATTCTAGTGGAATATCCACAATATTTTACAAATACATTAGGGGGGACATAATGGCCTTAATCCCTATTTAACTAGACTTGAGATCAATCATCATGAAAAACACCTTGAAACTATTACATGAGCCCTCTCTAGGGATCCTTGACATCCCAGTTAAATATGGATTGTCATTATGTGGTCTTGGGCATAATATATGGATATCCAATTCATGACCATAGTTGTGAGAGGAAAATTAGTGTCTTTGTACCTAAACCTTGCTTCTCTTCCTTAAGTTCCACGAACATGTCCTCACACCACCACATGAGAGCATGGATGTTTTTTAGGGCCTTCTGAAGGAATAATTCATACTTACGATTTGAAGAAATTATTATTCATGAAAGTAGATTTATTCTAGAAGTCTATGTATGATCAAAGATGAAGACAATTAATGAAGTTAGGGATGGAGATCACATAGAGATTTATGGAGATATTCATGGAGATAATGTGGAGAATTTTATGCTATATTGGACATTTTGTTATGAGCACCTTGATGCTATATTATGAGGCATCACGTATGTATAGAAGTAAGAGAGTGATGTATTATTATTTGTACATTAGTACAATGTAGCTTTGATGCATATTGTTCTTCTTATGTGAGATTTCTATGTGTAAATTATTGTTGCATGTTGCTCATAATATCAACATTTGGTATCATAGCATTGGTGTCAAAATCAGAGCAATATCGGTGGATTATTGTCATCAAAGGATATGATGTAAAATTAAAAAGGGAGGTTTTTTAAATTCTATTTTCACACACTGCACTGCTCATGAATTGTAGAGATCATCGTTGCTTGGAAAAATATGAAAAACATTTGTTATTATTTTTTTGTGGTGATTGAAATATAGTAATAGTAAAGTATCTATGATGATATTTCTTGATTTGCTGCTAAGTGCCTAGGTCATGAATGTATTTGTACGTGGAAGATTCTAGTGTGTAGATGTGGGCGAGTAATATCCAGCCTGCTGTAGAGTCATTAAGACTTTATCAGGCATGGATATACGCTCGTGTATTATTGTAACGACGACATACCATCAACATACATCTGTCGTGCATCGTCCACCATCCATCCTGACATGGAAGCACATCAACGCCATCCTGCCATGGCTACACATCAACAATCACCTCCACGTCAGCGGTGGATCCAGCCTGCCCTTTCCCTCTGGGCCGTTTCCATTTTTGTTTGCTGCATCGTTTTCGAGGTGATCCGGGATCCGCGTCTGAATGTACTCTGATAGATCCAAGAAAATTTTGTGGAAGTTCGAGGCACGGCTCGCCATATCTAGTTTTAATTATCCATCTACCCATCAGATTATCGATTAGATGCACTGTTGAATGGAAATCCCAACTAAATTGGCTGATTCTTCACGACGGATTCTTCACTGGTCTCTGCAATGACAGTAAAGCCCTTGGCTCTATACTGTGCACCAGAGCTAATCGAGCCCGGGATCCGTGTATTCCAATGTCGATGTGAAAAGCTACACGGATTTAGTTCAAAGCATAGGTGACCGCAGAATCCCTATGGCATCTTTTCATCTCAGCTCGACCAGCAAAGCCCTCGGCTCTATACTGTGCACCAGAGCTAATCGAGCCCGGGATCCGCATATGCCGATGCCGATGTGA
>JZKD02S2416404.1:939792-957518 GCA_000966675.3 Picea glauca | reverse complement strand
AATCTATATTTATTTTAAAATTTAACATATTAGGATTTAGGATTTTTACATAAGAAATTTTAATTTAAAGAAATATTAAAATTAAAATTAAAATCTTTTAAAATTTTAATATATTCTGATTTCTACAAATTTCAAGTAAAATAATTAAATTTCAAGTCTGGCATTTCTCGAATTCCAACATTATTCATTTTGAACCACTGTTTCAAAACTGAATCTTAATAACCAAACATAACATCTAAATTCAAGAGCGACTGCATTTGTATATACATTTTAAGAAGAATTTATAAAACCAAAGACCATTTTCTAACCATTGAGTGGAAAGAAAAATCCCACAACTTTGGAAACTGATTTACTATTTGAACACACTAGAAGACTATTACTAATATCCCTTACAGGAATAGGACTGCCATGGCTAGTCTACAATACTATAAACTCTGTGCAGAAACATTTTCTTACTCATGTTATCAAAAGCGGAAGTAGATGCAATGCTCGGATTTAGAGAAGACGATAAACTCGTTGGGTAAGTGGAAGATTCCCCCGAATGGCGGTCACCTATGATTTGAACTAAATCCGTGTAGCTTTTCACATCGGCATCGACATACGTGGATCCCGGGCTCGATTAGCTCTGGTGCACAGTATAGAGCCGAGGGCTTTGCTGGTCGCACTGAGATGAAAACACGCCATAGGGATTCTGCGGTCACCTATGCTTTGAACTAAATCCATGTAGCTTTTCACATCGGCATCGGCATACGCGGATCCTGGGCTCGATTAGCTCTGGTGCATAGTATAGAGCCGAGGGCTTTGCTGTCGTTGCAGAGACCAGTGAAGAATCAACTGTGAAGAATCAGCCAATTTAGTTGGGATTTCCATTCAACAGTGCATCTAATCGGAAATTTGATGGGTAGATGGATAATTAAAACCGGATATGGCGAGCCGCACCTCGACCTCCCACAAAATATGCCTGGATCTATCAGAGTACATTCAGACGCGGATCTCGGATCACCTCGAAAATGATGCAGCAAATGGAAACGGAAACGGCGCAGGGGGAAAGGGCAGGATGGATCCACCGCTGACGTGGAGGTGATCGTTGATGTGTAGCCATGACAGGATGGTGTTGATGTGCTTCCATGTCAGGCTGGATGGCGGACGATGGACGATGGATGTATGCTGATGGTATGTTGCCGTTACGATAATACATGAGCGTATATCCATGCCTGACAGAGTCTTAATGACTCTGTAGCAGGCTGGATATTGCTCGCCGTAGATGTGTGGGCAATGTTGTTTGATGATGTGCCATGTTAAGATTGCAAGGATGTGACTCCTCTCATTCTCTTTGTACGGTCTGGTCACTACAATTGTACGGTCTTGTAACTAAATTTTTTTATTTACATTTTATGGTCTGGTAACTGAAATTTTTCATTTACATTTTACGGTCTGGTCACTCTGCATAAAATTGTACGGTCTGGTCACTCAAATTTGTCGTTTACATTTTCTTTAAGAATGCAACGATGCCCGCTAATAATCCTTCGAGAAATTTCGAGGAGCATGGACATGAATATGTGGAGTGAGCTCCATGAATAAATGAAAAGTAGTTTCACTCTGCTCATTGATCAAATTAAGTTCTAAATCTGTGATCAATTGCATATTTGATTGGGTTTCCCATCAAACTGAAGGAACTTCATCATAATTTGGAAACAACAACCACCGATAAGGAAATAATTTAATTTGGGCAGGAAAGGACAAGCTTGCATAGAGCTGAAATGACTGGTTTAATATTTTTTAATTTGATTTCACACATAGAAAAGTACCAAAATGAAATGTTTGTATGGAAAGGTGAAGCAAAAAATATAAAAGTAGACATGGTCCACTAGGACAAAATATTTTCTTTAAAGTAGTCATTTAAAAAAAAAGAGGGGTATCAAAGTCATGGATTTCATGATTTTAAGTAAAGGTCAAAATATTATAGTGTGAGGGTGATGAGTGTCTTAGCTTGAATAAGGGTCCATGTTGTTTATAAAAGTGAGTCATGAGAAAATATATTAAGTTGTCAAAGTTTAGTCTTGTCTAGTTTGAAAGCTTTGTAACATGAAGTCATAATATACATAAGCTCTTGGTCATTAGTAAAATGATAATGTAAGGGGTATGGTATTAATTTGTAAATTTGTAAGGAGAGTGTCAAAGTCAAAGTTGAAGTTATTTTTTAATGTATTTGGTCAAAAGTCAAGAGTTAAATTTGAGAGTTTGAATTAGATTCAAGGTAAGAGCTCAGAGTCAAGAAGAAGTCATTCATGTGTAATTGGTTATCTTTTAGGAAGAAAGGTGCATGATCAATTGTACCCTACACCTTTATCATTGTTGTATTTTGGGTGCATGATCAGTTGTACCCAAAACCTTTTGTTTATTGTGCTCACTCTTTGGAAAGTGAGCGTGAATCATTAAGGAAAGTGAGAATGAATTATTAAGGAAAGTGAGTGTGAATCATTAAATTTTTGAAAATGGGAAAAGTAGGAAAAAGACTTCAAACAACTAATCAAGAAATTGAACTACTACAACAAGACCTTGATGATGGTTTGCAACAAATAGGCATGTTACAAAAACAAAATCATTCCATAATTAGCAAAGTTGGAGAATTCATAACACGAGATAATGAAATTTATCATGAATTTGTTAGTTCTGCTACACAACACATCAACACATTAGAAGAAAAATTGACATCCCTAGATAAATTTGTGGATGATATTTTTAAAATTGAATATCAAAAGGATAAATTGATAGAATCATTGCAACAAGAATTATTGGAAATTTAGGAAAATGTGTTGTTAGCTCTCTAAAGTGAAGTAAAACAATTAAAACAAGAAAAATGAAAGTGTGATGCAATCTGTAATACAAGTGACCTGATTGATAGTTCTTGTGAT
The DNA here is from genome assembly GCA_000966675.3 of Picea glauca. Lineage (NCBI taxonomy): Eukaryota > Viridiplantae > Streptophyta > Pinopsida > Pinales > Pinaceae > Picea > Picea glauca. The sequence continues at coordinate 954,603 of JZKD02S2416404.1, read as the reverse complement.
TTGGTTAATGATAATAGTGTTGATGTGCATATGTCTCTCTCTTGTTCTGAAAATTAAATTGATGATGCTCCAAATGATGATACAAATGATATTTCTAAAAATGAATCTCATAGTGAAGATGATGAACTAGGTTTCTTTGAAAAGTACACAAAAGGTATTGGTTCAAAACATTTGAATAAAATGGGTTTTGAAGGAAAAGGTTTAGGAAAGAATGATCAACTTACTGAGAATCCCCTACAAGTATGTGTAAAACCAAGAAATGAAGGCCTTGGATATGAAGGTCAAATGAATAATGCAACTATCCAATTTGTGAAAGCAGAAGCATTGACAACAAGTGAATCATCTACAAGTAGAAACATAAACAATGAAAGAAGAGTAGAAGCCACAACAACAAACCAAGTATAGAAACAAGAACAAGAATGTTGCAATCATTGTGGAAGAACATCCAATACAAAGAAAAATGTTGGAACATACATCCCTGCAGTATCTGTGGTCTCAAAAATCATGACCATCACAAGTGTTGGAATCAGGAAATATCAAAGCCTCACATACATATCCAATGTGGTTGGACAAATGTCCCTTAATGACAGAATGTTATATTTATGTTGAAAGGATTTTAGAGGGTCAAGTCTTCAAATGTACAACAATATATCCCATATAAATTTCACGAGTTAATTGGTCCTCCAAAGGTTAGTTGACATTAAATCCAGTTAAACATGTTTCAGTTTATTAAGTCATTTCTTTGAGTTAATTATTTTTGTACAGGTTCGTGGTAAACCAAAAACCACTTTGTAATGACAGGTGCATGTTTGTGGTCAGTCGAAACCACCTAATGTAATGAATGGTTTGTGATAATATGAAAGTAGTTTGAGTTTGTAATGGTTAAGGGCGAGCCAAGGAAAACAATAAGTATGATGTAATGGTTGAAGGGTAACCCATAGAACATCCATGGGAAGATCAAGGGTAAGCTAAAGAAATCCTTGATATGAAGATGATGCAGTTTAGATGATTGACCCATATATAACTTAGGAAGAAAACAATGGCTAAAGAAACATATGCATATGAAGATGAAAAAACATGATGTAGATGAAGAAGACTAAAATATGAAGACAACTCAATACATCTAGATTGAAATACAAGTATTCATTAAGGGGGAGTATGAAGGAATAATTCATACTTATGATATGAAGAAATTGTTATTCATGAAAGTAGAGTTATTATAGAAGTCTATGTATGATCAAAGATGATGACAATGAGTCAAGTTAATGATGTATATCACATAGAGATTTATGGAGATATTCATGGAGATATTGTGGATATTTTTATGCTATGTTGGACATCTTGTTATGATCACCTCAATGCTATATTATGAGACATCGTGTATGTTTTAAGTAAGAGTGATGTATTATTATTTGTACATTAACACAATGTAGCTTTGATGCATATTTTTCTTCTTCTGTGAGATTTATGTGTGTAAATTACACTTGCATGTTGCTCATAATATCAACACCTTTTCCATCATCAAAGGTTGAAAACAAGTGTCTTAGGATCTTATTGAAGCTTCAATAGATCAAGAACCTTGAAAAATTATTTGAAACAACAAACATGAACTTTGCCATGGATCTTTAGCCTTTGAGTGGGATACATGCACCATGAGTAGTTTTTTTGCACTCAAAATGTGTGTTTAGGAATAAACATGGCTAAGGGGAAGTAGTGACATTAAATCATAATTGAGCCTTCTTGAGCTAAAGAACTATGAAAAACACCTAGAAATAATGACAGAAGCTCTCTCTAAGGAGTCTTTCACATTGGAGTTGAATATGGGTACCACTATGAGGTCTTGGGATACATGGATGAGTCTTGGGCCCATGAACATAGTCAGGGGAGGGAAATAAGGGCCTCTGCCCTAAACCTTTCTTCTTGGGCTCAAGCACCGTAAACAAGTTCTCGAACCACCATAGAAATTTGTTGGTTATCAATTACCTCCAAGGGTGTTGTAGGTGCCATGATTAGGTTAGTTGCGCACCAAGAATGGGTCTAGAGGTTTAACCATAGTCACAAGAAAAAAGAAATGACCTTGTGCCCTAAATGATGCTTCGCAGTATTAATAACCATAAAAAACACTTAAAATATCAAAAAATTGCACCTCTTTTTCATCTTTTGATTATTATTGGTTTACTAGAGGACATTATGGTGTTTTTAATAACACTTATGGGTCTTTGCATCTTGAAAATGATCAGGGAAGTATAAGAAAGGCCTTCAGAATTTAGCAAAGCTTCTCAGACTTAGGCATGGTGTTGATGCATTGAAACACCACATAAGAATTTTCTATGGGATATTTGTCCTCTAAGTGGGATATGGCTCGCATTAATTAGTTTTGGGAATTAGTGATGGATCTAGGGGCCTAGATCATGGTCAATAAGAAAAAAAGGGCCTTACATAGGAAAATGAATCTTCTAGGTCTCAAGCACTATGAAAAAGGTCTCCAACCATGAAACATGTCCTTTCTATGGGGTCTTTGATCCCCAAGTGGTATTCCAGGAACCATTAGGTGTTTTTTCACAAAGATGATGGGCCTAGGGACCTTGAATGTACCTAGGAGAGGAAAATAGGTCCTAATGATAAATATTTCCTTATGAAACATAAGTCCTAATGCTAAAGGAGAGGGAAGTTTTTAAAAGTTATGTAATAAAAACACATGTGCATTATTAATATATGCATGTTATTATGCCTCTTTTCCTCTACATGTTGGATGACATGTCTGCATTAGTCTTATCTTCAGTTTGACATATTTAGTGGTTTGAGATGCATAAAAAAAAACAAGTCCATTTTTACAAGTCCTTATTCTTATCTCCATTTTGAACTACTTTTTAAAATATTATCAATGTATTGATTAATATTGAAACAACACACACTTATAGATATTTGTATGTGAATTATCTCTCTCAATCTCTACACACACACGCACAAGAAAAAACAATATTTTCTATTTTTATTGATTTTGTTTTGTACATATGTCATAATTCTAAAATACACATTCTTTTTATTTATGGCATAATTTATTGTTTTCTTTCCCATCTAGAAAAAATATTATATGGTGTAGAAGTATATACAAAAACCTATAAACTAAAAATAAATAAATTTATTGATTATTGTTACACCACTCCTTTTCACCCTAGGCCTCATAAAGGATCTACTGATGTTAGTTTGTCGAATCACATGTTTCTGCCACAAAAAACCATACTTTTGAGCTTGGTCACTCTTTCCCTAGGGAAAAGGGTGACCAATTGCTTGTTTCACTCTTGAAAGGAGCAACTGGTCACTTTTTCCCTTAATGCAACAAGTGACCACCTTTAGAACCTTCTATATATGATGAATTATGGAGAGATCAGTGAAAAATGGGTTGGAAATGATGCATCACGAGGCCTGGAACTTGTGCATGACTTGTTTTCACTAAGTTCTTGGTCTTGAACCCATCTCTAAAACTCCTCCACAATTATATAAATGAATTCCAAATCAAGGGGATGAGCTAGTGCTAATTCTTTCATCATAGCCTTATGCTGATAGAATATAACGATATAGACATTCATGTTGTTTTATTTAGAGTTGATTGTCAGTACATCCACATTTGAGAGAGGGATAAGGAAGAGTCTTGGGAGCTTGTAGATGAGAAAGTGATGCACAGTCTCAAGGTAAAAATATTGTTGTACTTTCTCATATTTTAATATATAGATATATGATATTTTTCTCTTCCAATGTGTGTGATCAATGTTATTTCATACTATGCATTAGTAGATCTGATTTGTCTTGATAAAATCATATTAGACCTATTTCTAGACTATATTCCTTTCATGTAAACAAGGTTGAGAAGAGTATATGATGTTGTATGTGTGCATGTGTTTAATTGTAGAAGCTTAGACTTCAATATGGGATCCACATCAACCTGGATATGATAGGAAAACTACCAATTAAAGGTAATACTTTTTATCCTCATTATTAGTATATATTAAGCCTACAAATTAGATCTAGTGGAAAGCCCATATTGATTTATCCCCTATCCATCATTGATCTTTGTCAGATTAGTGAGAGATATTACTTATTTGTAGGTGATATTATATAATAACAGTTATGTCAAGACCCTAAAACATGGTCTTAACACTAGACCTCATAGTTTCAAGGATTTTTTAATTGGATTTTTTAATTTAAAAAATATACAAAATTAACATTAAAAAATATGAAAAAATAATGGTGCACAAGAAATGACTATTAATGACAATTGTACAAATACATTTTAAGAAATTTCATCATTTAGATACTAAACCGATGTCCTAACGTGAACATATGCATTATATTTTAGAGGAAAATTAGCATACCAATGTTAGTAGAACATGATTTTTCTGAGTTATACCGATTTTTTATAAATAAAAGTCATATGTTTTGGAAGTTTATTCGATTTTCTAAGTTTAATATTTTTCCACCATATTTTAACATGTTGTACATGTACCTCTAATAACTCTTCCTAGATAAAAAAATTGTTGTTTTTTTATATTTCCATTGAAACTAACATGTCATGAGAGGGAATCATTAGCTTGCACTAGCTCACTAATTTTTCTTCAACATGTACAAAATTGTATTATATATTCCCTCATGTTCTCAAATAAATTTGTACCTTCCCATCCTTTATATCGCACTCGTTGAGTTCATTAATTTACGTAGTAGTTATCTTCTTATCTTTCTCATTCACTATGTCGAGAAACTCTCTTCTTAGATTTAACATATCCATCCAAAGTTCTGAGAGGCTAAAATTCTAACCATCAAATTGCAATACCAAATTTTGTTATTCTAGAACAAAGTTCATATCCATTTTTGAACTCTGCTTTCGATTGTTTTTTTCAAAGTGTTAAGGATGCTACTCTAATACAATTCAAATTAATAGTTCAAACATTTTACTATGCTACTATGTTTAAAACATCAAGGAGTTTGCAATATAATGCATATGTGATTAACCGTAGGAAAAAATTCAGCAATGAAAGAACATGAATTACACCAAATAATGAAACGAGATGTGGAGAGATTAACCAAGACAATTTCTATTATAACAAAACCAATTATATGAGAAAGTACAATAAATAAATCTAATATGTCCATGAAAGATTTTAGCACAACCCAAAATATCATTTATTACAATGTGTGTGTATTTATTTTATAAACTTTCTATGCCTCTATGTGAACTACATTACATAAGCATTCCTATTACTTTGCAAGAAACTTAACCTTATGTTAATTATTCAAACTTTTAGTTACGAACAATTCTAAAATGCAAAACAACATTTTCAAATGGCTTAGAAGAAACTTTCATAACCTTACATAAAATTATTCAGATGATTAGTTACAAACATTCCTATGGTGGTTGATGTTGTTGCCATTTGTTAATAACAAGAGTATTTAACATTACTTATATTACTTTTAACCAAGAATAAAACTTATTATACATTATTTTTTAGTGATATTTAACCTTTATATTTGAATCACAAACTAGGTATACTAAGAATATAAGTGCAAAAAAATAGATATAAGAGACAAACAAGATGAAATATACAAAATATACCCTTGTATTAATTATTATCAGAAGAAAGAAAACAATATCCACTTGCATCTTAAGGTAGGGATACTTTTTTTTTTTTTTAAATAAAACGGTGGGACCTATTATATTAGCAAAAAATCAAAGTATACAGTGACTGGTGTTGGCTCCAGCTGGCCTGCCTTAGCAGGAAACCAGGACAGCTGGGCCTCCTGTGCTTGATGCATATCTATTGTTAATACATAGTTGTGCTCACCCTGCCCGAGGGAAAACAGGGTGGCGGCGACATAGAGTTTCAAAAACCAGAGCATTCCTATGCTTAAGAAGTCTATGAAAACTAACTAGATCAGAAGGGCAATAAAACTTCTAACCAGGACCCTTGGGCGTCTGCTTGCTCGAGCTCGCTCGCTTGTATCCTGTTCGACGCCAACCTGCTGGAATTGCAAACTCTTGTGCGCATGTTGGACATTGCTTCTTCGGGGTGGTCTTCGAGAAGGCTGCGAAAAGCATGTCCATTTGTTGCTCCATTCTGTCAAGACGATAGCCGAGTTCTCCTAGCATGCTTCTGAGTTCAAAGACGAGTGGCAGGTGCCAAGGTGTCGAGAGGACGGGCTGGTCCGATTCTCCTTCATCCTCATGCTTCCGCCTGTCGGTGCTTCCTTCTGCTTCTGCTGTGTGGTCTCCCTTTGGACTAGTCGATTTGTCCTTGCTCCGTTCTGTTCCTGTGGCGTCGCTTGGTGGGATTTCCTCCTCGACTATGCAGTGCGGGGGAAAGTCCAGGTGGGCGGCCTTGTGTTTTTTCGGGTGGGCGTGCTCGACCGCTTCCGGGCTGATCTATTCAACGATGGCCATAGGTTTCGACCGGGAGCGCCTCTTGCGTCTTATGGATGCCAAAACCAAAGATTTCTCAAATTTTTGAATTCGCTTACGCCGGGATTCTGCCCTATACCAGGCAGCTCCTCTGCGTGACTTGCCTCTGAGCCGAGGCATGATGAAGGCTGCTGTAGGAATGTGGAAGAAAGGGGGTTGGAAGTGTTGGGCGCCCACGCTCTGCTCTATCCTCGACAGAAAATGGAGAGGTTTCTCGGACAGAGCGAGGTCTGCGAAGGCCGAATACATCCCTGTTGTGTTCCTTATCGTTATAAAACCGCTAGTAACTATACACACGATCTCCATTAAAGTTGTGCTTTGAGTGCTCTGCCTCCTGGTACCGCTCCCGCGCGCGAGGGGGCTCTTCGCATTAAGGTGGTGAGTGCAATCCATAAATCGATTAATGGACGGAGGAATGGGGCCGGTTGATGCCATTTAATGAGCGTCCTGGCATCCTTCCGCGTGTCCTCATTTGAGAGTTTGACACCCCATCCGGGGAGGTAGGGATACTTTTTACTAAGTAAAGCATCAATTACAAAATTACTCATAAAAAACATTCCATAACCTCATAGTTCTTTAAACAAATTCTCAATAGAAAAACCCAAAATACTTGTGGTCCCATCATCAATGAGTATCAACTATGTTGGTTGTGGAGCCTAATTATCTTCCTAATTCAAAGGATTGTTCTTAGCCTTGTTTATACCCCATAAAGACTATACACCCTTCCATGTGGGGGGGTTGCAGGGGGGACTTTCCCCCCCTGCAGGGTCCGAGGGCAAGCGAACCCCCGACAGGGGGTTCGGGGGTGAAGCTCTCGGAGGAAAAATTTCCTTGTAAATATATATTGAAATTTCATAGTAAATCTGGACCATTCATTATAAGGTCACAAATCTAACGGTAGAAGTAATTTTAGGATGTTTTTCCCTAGAATGAAACCCTCTTTTATGAGGGAATTGTATTGTGGTTGTTTATTATTGTGAATTTGGTATTATGAGAAAGGAGACTATGAGAGAAAGAAGAGGAAGTTACAACAGTTGTGATGTAGGTTGCATCCCTTCATTTGCTGGATAATAATAAAGGAAGGACCTGGAAATTTCTCAGGTGGACGTATCCTACACTGGATGAACCACGCATATCTGTGTCTCTATTGTATTGTGTATCTTCTGTGTTTTATTTACGCATTTGTTTTATTTTATTTCTCTGAGATCCTATTCTTCTAACAACTGGTATCAATGTGAAAGGTAACTCATAGGAAAAGATGGTTCCTAGTTCGAGTGGGAGCAATGGAGGAAGATGAAAAGTTTAGGGTCAATAAATTTAACGACCAAAACTACCAGTTATGGAAGATGCATATGGAAGATTATTTATATTAGAATGATCTATTTATACCATTGGGTGGAATAGAAAATAAGTCGATGGCCATGAAGGACGGAGAATGTGAGGTTCTTGAAAAAAAGGCACTAGGAACGATACAACTGAGCCTGGAAGCGTCGATGGGTTGCAATATTTTGAAAGAAAAGACAATGAAGGAGATGTTGGATGCATTGGCTAAACTATATGAAAAAACCTAGGCATCCAATAAGGTATTTCTAATGAAAAGGTTATTTAATATGAATATGTCAGAAGGTGGGTCTGTTGCAAATCATTTAAATGAATTTAATATGGTCACTAATCAGCTAAGTTCTGTAAAAGTGGACTTTGATGATGGGGTGAGGGCTCTTCTAATCTTGTGCTCATTTCCAAAAAGTTGGAACGACTTGGCGATGGATGTAAGTAACTCCGTCTCTGGTTCAAACACTCTAAAATTTGATGATGTTGTTGGTGTTATCCTTAGTGATGTGACGGAAAAACATAGGTGAGACATCAGGTAATGTGTTAAACATGGAGAACAAGGGAAGACAAAAGGAGAAAGGAAAAGGATCAGGGAACCATCAGAATTATAGAAAGGACAGATCCAAATATATACTGGTAAAGATAGAATGCTAGAATTGTGGGAAGAAAGGACATATGAAAAAAGACTGCAGAGCTCCAAAGAAACAAAGAGATGGACAACAAGAGAAAAATAAGGAAGCAAATGTAACAGGTGATGTGTTACACAACGGTTTGATTCTTTGTGTAGATAATATTTCTGAGTCTTGGGTACTAGATTCAGGGGCTTCATTTCATGCCACACCCCATAGGAAACATTTTATAGATTATGTTCAAGGTGATTTTAGACAGGTTCATTTGGGTGATGACGCACCATGCACAATTGTTGGAATGGGAAAGGTAAAAATAAAGAAAAGGAATGGAAACCAATGGTTGTTGAAAGAGGTAAGAAATGTTATAGATCTAAAAAAAAATATGATTTCAATAGGGAATTTGGCAAGTGAAGATTGTATATCTATATTTACATATAAGGCATGGAAGGTCACCAAAGGATCATTGTTGATAGAAAAAGAGAGAAGGTAGGTACATTGTATTTATGTACTAGTAATATTGATTCTTCTATCTCTTTAGCTTCTACAGGAGTGGATACATCACTGTGACATCATAGGCTTGGACACATGAGTGAGAAGGGGATGCATATACTTCACAAAAGATTTTTGTTTCCATATCTTAAACAAATTGATTTGGATTTCTGTGAGCATTGTGTTTATGGAAAACATAAGAGAGTCAGATTTCTCAGGTTTTGAAAAGAAAAGAAGAGAGAAAGGTTAGAGCTTCTGCATACATATGTATGGGGACCAACTCAGGTATCATATCTTGGTGGATCTCTTTATTATGTTACTTTTATTGATGACACAACTAGAAAAACTTGGGTTTATTGCATTCGACAAAAATCTGATGTTTTTGATACTTTTAAGAAATGAAAAGCTTTGGTTGAGAATGAGACAGGAAAAAGGTTGACATGTCTTAGATCAGAAAATGGAGGTGAATATTGCAGCAAGGAGTTTGATGATTACTATTCATACCACGGGATTCGTAGAGAAAAGACAGTTCTAGGAACACCACAAGAAAATGGCGTGTCAGAAAGGATGAACAAGACAATCATGGAGCGTGCAAGGAGTATGAGATTGCATTTTGGATTTCCCTTAAATTTTTGGGCAGATTCTATAGATAATGTTGTTTACTTAATAAACAGAGGACCTTCAATCTCTTTGGATGGTGGAATTCCAGAGGAGGCATGGACATGTAAAAAGGTAAACTATTGTTTTTTGAAGGCTTTCAATTGTGAAGCATTTGTCCATATTGATAAAGAAAATAGAACAAAGCTTGAGGAAAAATCCAAGAAGTGTACATTTATTGGATACAATGTTAATGATTTTGGTTATCACTTATGGGATTATGAAAATAAAAAAATCATTAGGAGTATAGATGCCATATTCAATGAGAAGGTCATGTACAAATATCCGTTGCAAGGAAATATAAAAGAAAAAGAAAAACCAAAATACATAGTGCTTGATGAGATCACTGAAAAAGAAATTCCAAAGGTACCAGAAAATCAAAATGTACAAAAACAGGAGAAACATGTACCTCAAACCCCTACAAGTGTTGTTAGAATATCTACAAGGTTAAGTAGACCCCTTGAATGATACTCTCCTTCATTGTATTATTTATTGTTGAGTGATTCTGGTAAACCAAAATGTTATGAAGAGGCAATGCAGGTAGACAATAAAAAAAAGTGGGAGCAAGGCATGAAAAAGGAAATGGATTCCTTGGTAAATAACCAAACTTGGGAATTGGTTTAGTTTCCTATAGGAAAAATAGAATTGCATAATAAATGAGTTTACAGGTTGAAGGAAGAAGATGGAGGAAAAAAGAGACACAATGATAGACTTGTTGTAAAGGGGTTTGCACAAAAGAAAGGTATAGATTTTGATGAAATATTTTCTTCTGTTGTTAATATTACTTCAATTAGGACTATTTTAAGTCTTGTGGTTGTAGAAAATTTTCATCTTGAATAGTTAGATATAAAACCAAATTTTCTCCATGGGGATTTGGAGGAAAAGATTTATGTGCAACAACCATAGGGGTATGAGGTCAAAGGGAAGGAAAATTTGGTATGCAGGTTGAAGAAGAGCTTGTATGGCCTAAATCAAGCTCCAAGGCAGTGGTATTTTAAGTTTGACATGTTTATGACAGAACAAGGTTATAGTAGATGTCATTCTTATCACTGTGTTTATTTTAAAAGGCTAGAGCATGAAATCTATATTATCTTTCTATTGTATGTAGATGGAATGCTTGTTGCAGGGTCTAATATGCAGGATATAAATGTGCTCAAGAAGAAATTAGATAATTCTTTTGTAATGAAGGATTCGGGTGCTGCAAAGAAAATAATTGGTATGAGAATAAGAAGAGACAAGAAAAATCACAGATTGACATAGTCTCAGGGTGAGTACACAGAGAAGGTGTTGGAGAGGTTTAGAATGCAGAATGAAAAACCAATTAGTACACCTTTGGCCAACCATTTCAAATTAAATAAGGAAATGTGTCCCAATACATAGGAGGAGATAGAATACATGTCTAGGGTCTGTTATTCATCAACATTTGGCAGCTTGATGTATGTGATGGTTTGTAAAAGACCAGATATTGCACATGTAGTGGGAGTTGTGAGTAGGTATATGAACAATCCAGGTAAAGAACATTGGGAGGTGGTAAAGTGGATTCTTATGTATTTGAAAGGTACTACTACTCATGCATTATGTTTTGGAGGTTCAGGCATTGTTCTATAGGGATATGTTGATTTAGATATGGCAGGTGATAAATATAGTAGGAGGAGCACCAGAAGGAATTTTTTTACCGTAGGTGTAACAACAATAAATTTGATTTAAAAACTACAAAATGTTGTTGCACTTTCAACAAAGAAGTCAGAGTATGTGGCTGTTAAACAAGCTAGTAAAGAGATGATTTGGTTATAGAGGTTTATGGAAGAATTGGGAAAGAAACAAGAGAATAATAGGTTGTACTGTGACAATGAGAGTGTCATTCATCTTGAAAATAACTCAGCCTTCCATTCAAATACTAAGAATATACAACTTAGGTACCATTTCATACGATACATCTTGGAATATGGACATTTGCAGTTGGAAAATATACACAATAGCCAAAATCCTGCAAACATGTTAACAAAGGGAGTAACCAGGGAGAAACTGAGTTCCTGCATAGTTTCAGTTGGTATTCAAGAATGAAGGTGAAGATGAGAAATTTTCTAGGTCCAAGGTGGATCATAGTCCAACAATTACAACATCGATGGAGTTGTTGTGATTAATATCCAAGTGGGAGATTGTTGGTTGTGGAGGCTGGTTATCTTCCCGAATCAAAGGTCTTTGTTTTCAACCGTGTTTATACCCAATGAAGAGTGTACACCCTGAAATACTGTACACCCCTCCATGTGGGGTGGGTCCAGGGGAAAGTGGGCCCCTTGTGGGGGTTTGGGGGTGAAGCCCCCAAAGGAAAAATTGCCTTGTAAATGTATATTGTAATTTCATAGTAAATTTGGACCGTTCATTATAAGGTCATAGATATGAAGGCAAAAGTTATGTTAGGGTTTTTTTCCCTAGAAGGAAACCCTATTTTATGAGAGAATTGTATTATGGCTATGTATTATTGTGAATATTGTATTTTGAGAAAGGATACCGCGAGAGAAAGAAGAGGAAGTTACAATGAGTGTGTTGTAGGTTGTATCCCTTCATTTGATGGATAATAATAAAGGAAGGACTTGGCAATTTCTCTCGTGGACATATCCCACACTAGGTGAACCACATATATCTATGTCTCTATTGTATTGTGTATCTTCTATGTTTTATTTCCACATTTGTTTTATTTTATTGCTCCACAATCTTGTTTTTCTAACAAACTATGTAGGGGGCCTTATTTAATAAAGATGATCCTTTTACATTAAATAACTATCCACTACTATCTAATGGACCTTATTCAAAGAATATGGATACATAGAATATTTGAATAACTCCTAAGTAACCTAACATAAGAAGGTTAGGGTAGGACTTTAACATGCCCTCTATTGTTAATCCCTAAACAGTGGCTTATTACCCCTTAATTGGGGCATATTATATTAGTAATTTTATTTTATTTATGTCGGCTTTAGGCTATTAGTTTTAATTATACCTCCTAGTCTCCTATATATACCAAGGATACATTTTCATTTTGAATCATCTGGTAATTGTACATTTATGTGGGCATAAGGAGGTTGCCCCCTCGAAGAGGCTTATTATTTGAATTTATATCTTTTTCAAGGCGTCGAGTACTTATTATGAGGTTTTTCTATGCTATATTGATATTTGGTTCTTGACATATGGTATCAGAGCTCAAGGTCTTGGGGTTTTGCTGCTACATCTGAGACACCTTGTTATTTTTGCTATAACTTGTTTTCTACAATGTTTCAGAAGGAAAGGTTTGGAGGGTATTTAGTAGATGGATCAAGGTACGTTGGGTTAAAATTTCCACTCCTGATGCCTTATACTTTCGGAGATACAACCTGTGCAATATAGGGTTCTGGAATCATCATGAACCGAGTCATAGAGAATATTTCAATATCACATTTTTTTTGTGATGTTTAAGACCCTAATAGCTGGAGTCTATTCATAGAAATTAGTAAGGTATCTGTGGTAAAAAGTTGATCTTCTGTTTCATCTTACATTTGTAGATACACCCTGTGGAAGATAGGGTATCTGATTAGTCCTATTGACTAGTCTCAAGAAGGTGTTCCAGGTAAAACAATCATAAGTTCTTGCTAGAGTATCCAAATTGAGTGAGACTGGTTTCATTGGATAATGGACACTCTGTAGTATTTCTGGTACAATTTTAAGAATTTTATATCAATCATTTTGTGCGGGGCACGCTATACAAGTGAGATCTCCTGAAAAGGCCAAAAATTAGCAAGTTGTGGGGAAGTTAACGTAAATTCCACTTGGCACATCCAATTTTGATCAGACCTATGGAATTGCAGAGAAGAAATATAGGATACCTACAAAATATAAAGTTTCATACCCAGAAGGGCCGAAACTTTGGAGATATAGTAGAAGAAATATTGTCTAGCATAACCACCTCAAAATCAAGGTTCAAAAGTGATACTTGGCCAACATGCCACCCAAAAAGGGAAATTCTACACCAAATAAGCCTCCAGACAATCCTGCTTGGAATCTTGATGAAGGTGAAGAAATGCATAGGGACATAAATGATTTACAAAAGAAGATAGTAACAAAAGATGAACTACAAGAGATGGAAGCTAAGTTGGAGGCAAATATGGATGGTTTCATGGAAGGATTGAAAAATTTCCTAATAGAGAGGACACCTGAAAGTGAAAATGTATCCCATGAAATTCATGATGAGGAAAAAAGGAAGGTGAATCAAGAATGGAGAAACTCTAACTTTGGGTTGAATACCAACCACATTACTAATATTGATATGAGGAAGTTTGATGTCAAGGACCCTATCACATGGATACTTCAGATGGAGAAATTCTTTGATCTACATAATGTGCCACATACACAAAAGGTACAAATTTCTTCTTAATATTTAGAACCCAATCAATTTGTATGGTATAGATGGATGTGTTCTTGCAAATCACTCGTCACTTGGACAATTTTCACAGAAGAAATGATAGCACACTATGAGGATACAAGGAGAAATACCTTCTTTAGCCAATTGATAAATCTCAAGCAAAAGGGTTCAGTTACAGAGCACATTGAGAACTTCCAAAGATTGAATATAAAGGTAAAAAATATTCCAGATGATCACTTGATTGATGTATTCATAGGAACTTCAAGAGATAACATTCAACATGAGGTTCTCCTTTGGGAACCCAAATCATTGGAGAATGCATTTAGGGTGGCAAGAAATGTTGAAAGTAAAAATATGGATATGGCTACTAGAAGAACCAATCCACCAATCCTAACATCTATAGAGAGAATAATGCTCCTTATTCTAAAACACCTCAACCTACAAGGTTGACACCTCAACAATTGGAGGAAAGAAAAGCAAAGGGTTTATTCTTTAATTGTGACAACAATTACATTAAGGGACATACGTGTGGTGAGAAGAAATTATTCTACATAGATTGTGAAGAGGAACAAGAACAAGAACATGAACAAGAACCATCTCAAGATGAAATCGTAGAATCAATTTCATCTAAAGAGTTGACTCCCATGATATCGTGTAATGCATTGGCTGGAATTAGCACTCCTCAAACCCTCAAGATTGAAGGATATGTCAAAAAGAAAAAGGTAATAGTCCTAATTGATTTTGGTAGTACTCATAATTTCATTCACTATAAATTAGCCAAAGATCTCAATTGCTTTGTATATCCAGCACTAGAGTTTCAAGTAATGATTGCAGATGGAGGAACTATCAATTGCTCA
>JZKD02S2416404.1:915943-930768 GCA_000966675.3 Picea glauca | reverse complement strand
AGGACAACAGTCCTCCCTAGCACCTCCCTACCACCCTGATTATAAATATTTTCTACTGAAACTTATTACAGTGATTCAATAGTTGTCATTGGCTTACTAGGCTTATCATTGTTCTACTATGCTGCTCTGCTCTCCTGTATCAGTGTCTCTCTTCCTACATCTTCTTGCACTTTTTGATCTTCTGTTTTTCTCTACAAGTGCACCTTAGCCTTCTTTTACTGTCTCAGATATGCATCTCTCTTCTTTTCTTCTGCTGCACTTTATGCTCTACGTCTTATTTTGATTCTGTGAATTACGCCTCTTTTGTGTATTTCAACTCCTGCCCACAACATGTTATTTGCCATGTGTAATTCCTCTCCACAACAACATCCATCTCTTCTTTGTTCTGCGTATTTATACTATCTGTGCACCTTCTTCATCCTCCATGCATAGTGCCTCTGCATGCTCTTCACCATGCCATGGTTCTGCTCATCGGGTTGTTCACTGCCACTCCACTTTTTCTCTGCTTCACTCGCTCAAGCCTCAAAAAGAAAAAAACTGCATCTTGCTTTTGTCTATACCTCATCTGTTACTCATCTCTGAGTTTTATCTCACACTGTGCATACTGTAATTTTCCCTTTCTTACATTTCAACTCATTTTTCCTCTAGAACAACCAACCACGCATAGTCACTGCATGTTTCTTTTAACCACTTCCTCTACGGTTACACCCCGAATCTTCTTGGGAAAAAAAAATGCATAGCAACTGAATCGCCAGCCGTCCAAGAACCATGATTCGGTTCTGCTAACTGAATTGTAACTAATTGATTACCTGTGAGGTGAGACAATAACCCTTCAATCAATATTCCAATTAACCAGCACCATTGGATTAAATCTGCAGGATTTCGCATTTATCTCATATGCCCACTAGCTGTGACCGAGTTCTAAACATAATTTGAATTTTGTGATTTTGCATCTCGGCATTCCTATGATGAAGGGTCTCGAAACTCCAAGTCATGATCACCGAGACTTCGAGATGGAGCTTAGCACCGCTAGCTTCTTCTCCTCATGTGACCACTGACGATGACCACAGGCTGCACCAAAAGGAACTTCGTATTTCATGAACTTATGAACTTCATCGAGCCTGATCAACGGTTAAGATATCCAATGATCCGATGGTCCATATCTCATCATGATCTCACATATCGCGATTCCTATGGTGAAGGATCTCGACACTCCAAGTCGTGAGCTCCAAGACTCCGAGATGTAGCTTAGTACCGCTAGCTTCTTCCCCTCATGTGACCACCAGCGGTGACCACAGGCTGCGCCAAAAAGGCGTTTCACAATTTTTCATATCGGTGTTTCTATCATGCTCTGATCTATCACCACGTGCCCCTCTTGGATCAACGATCCAGATCTTATCGCGATTTCACCACTTCATGAGCCTTCTTCATGCCTGATCAACGGTCCACAATCCTTGGTGATCTGACAGTCCAAATCTTTTCATGATATCGCATATCATGATTCTTGTGATGAAGGGTCTCGATACTCCAAGTTGCAAACACCGAGATGGAGATTAGCAATTATCTCCTTCCCTTAATCCTTCAACGATGTGACCTTTATATATGACCACTCGTCAATCAAATGAGCACTTCGCTCCTTTGACTTTCCAGTCAACGAAACGATGATCTTTCGCCATGTGTCCTATGGAACCAATGATCCACGACTGTCCTCGATGGACGACCAGGATTCCTTCACAGTTTTGGAGAGTTGGATGACTCTTGGTCTTATCCGCCTTGTAGCTTCACCATATCTAACGGTTGTTGGTCCTTCATAATCACTCCAGATCTGACATCCCAGATCTTATCGCGATTTCGCATATCGCGAGTTGGGAGGTTAGAGAACTTTCTTCCTTTGAACTTTTAGTTAGTGCAATGATGATATGTGACCACGTGTCCTGCCCAAAGATGGACGGTCCTCCTTCTTTCAGGATTTTGTAAGCCTGCTTCACCTTGCACTTTAAAGAACGTGCAGGTTCTCCTAGATCCAACGATGGTTGGACCTTGCGCTCGGATCTAATGCCCAAGATCTGTCCTCCATCTGCGCACTCAATCTATCTGAATTCAGATCAAACGGTCATCTGGAATTCTCAATGGGATTCAATGATCACTGTCGCTTCTTCTCCCGAGCTTACACATCCTCCTAACTTGGAATAATTTTTAAGTGTCAAAGGCCTCGAACTTTGATCCGTATAAGATCCTAAGTACGCTATCTCTCTTGAGCTTTGGCAATGAGTTAGCCTTGTCCCTGGTGCACACCTATGCACTGTGTGCGACTCTGTGTTAATCCTCCCGAGCTTACATTTTTCCTGTTTTTCCATCACTTCACACTCTAATCTTGCCATCAATGACAAGCACACTCTACCTGTAAACATGCCAACATTTTAATATGGGTGCTTCAACTGATTTCTTCTTTAATAATTCAAATGATTCCTGGTAGTATTGACTCCAAATGAACTCGATTTCTTTCTTGAGCAGCTCATCCACTGGGAATGTGAAATCTGAATAATGGTGTATAAATTTTTTGTAGTATCTTGTGTGTCCCATGAATATTTTAATTTGTTTATGATTTACATGTGGCCTCAAGTTGAGAATAATTTTGATCTTTTCCATGCCAAATTTTGCACTGTGTTTTCATATCACATGGCCTAACAAAATGCCAATTGGTGTGGAAAAGATGAACTTCTTAATGTTGAGAGATAGTTGGATTTATATACATCTCAAGAATCAATATCAACCATTGAATATGGTTTTTGAATAAGTTGTATGTCTTCCAGTCATCGAAGTAAACAACCATCATTTTGTATATATACTCTTGAAATTCCTTGACTACTATTCTTGACAAAACTCTGGGGGCATTCTTTAGTCCAAATGGCATTACCCTGTAGGCAAAGGAGACAAATTTAGAGACAAATGTCATCTTTGGTTGATCTTCTTTAGGTATTGGTACTTGATTATATCACGAGAATCCATCCATAAATTAATGAAATTTGTCTCCTGTGACTTCATTAATTATTTCATCAATGAACGAAGAGGGAAATGATTCTGTCAAAGTTAGTTTGTTAAAACCTCTAAAGTCGACGTAAATTCTTAACTTCTTAGGGTCGTTCTTCTTTAGTTGAACCACCATAGGAATTTCCCATTCATATTTGTCGATTGGATATATGATACCTACGGATAACATTCCTTCTGTCACATCCCGAGCCATCACCAGGCCTACTAGGCAATGCTACACAATTACCTGGTCTTTCATGATTAGCTATGATACCATATTGTAACGTCCCCAACCACCAACAGGCCGAGAAACGATACTCCACGGAACATACATACATATATATAATGCACATTTAATGAGTTTTAATCAAATAAAAGAAAGATACTACTACCATACAGACTCAAATGGAATTAATAGTAATTCATACATGCAACATAATACATGATAAAATTTCAAAGACACAAAGACACAAACATGCATAACATATATAACTAAGAATGGAAATGATACTTATGTTTTAAATGGAGTAAAAACACCAATGGCGTGCAGACCTTCCATGAACCTCCTAGCCTTAGACCATGTTGCTCATCACTCTCAGTAGTAGGTCACCCCCGAGTTGGGACTAAGCTCCACCGGGCAAGGGATTCCTAGGCTAGGCAAGGTCAAAAAGAAAGTCACACAACTTCAGAGGAAGGATTCTCTCCCCAGAGCCACTTATGTCCACTTCTCACAGACTCTCATTCCCCACATGCCTATCCCACCCCATGAGTATGCACCGTCACTATCACACTATCCATCGATTGCTTAACCTCCCTTTCCTTGGGATTTAGCAACATACCAGACTAGAATTCTCAAAGCTCTGTAGCAACTACAGGAATCTGTTCAGGAGATATTTCCTCCTCAACACACTCTCTCACCTAGATAGAGTTTCTCACATGCCTAACAACCTGCCTCTTCAACCACTAGCCTAACAACCCACTTCTTCAACCAATATTCGACTTAGATCCAGCAAGGTCAGGACAACAACCACTGGTCAATACAACTCAGGAAAACAAAAGGAAAAAACCCAAAATGGTTAAGTTAAGAACTCATCTCCGCAAGTGCAGATAGAATGGGTTCACAGACTCACACAGGTTAGCTTCATGGTTCTAGTTTTCAGAGGTGCATGGCTATGCAAAGGTCGATCACAGAGGAAAAACATGATAGAAGACAGATGAAAGAATGAGGGGTGAACCCCAAACATGATCTGACTCTTCAGCTTTAACTGCATGCGCCCAGGTCGACACTTGTATTTCTGGAGTTGTATGCACTCCATTTTTCATTTGTTCCCTTTCCCAGAACTCAAGATACGACATATCCCTTTAATCATATTTTGGAATAATAATAAATTATTATTATTCTCTTGGACTTTAAGCCCCTAGAATTAGCCCCTCTTTCCAACCTCTCATCCCCCTCTCCCTTACCCAGCCTAGTGAAATCTTATTCCCCCATCACTCTTTCTTCGTGGTCGGTCTACATGCAACGATGTTTATATTTTATTAATGATCTACATAATTACATATACAAAATCAGGCTCATGGCCTTAATCATCTAGGATCTCTGGCCTGATAAGCATATATGTCTTTAGCTTATAAAAACTTGGCTCACTAGCCTATAGACATAATTACAATTCATCGATATAACTAGGGATCGTTCTTGGGGTATTACAATCCCTTCCCCTTATTTTTTCACTGTCATCAATGCAACTTCTTTACACAACATCATCAAGATTTTCAAAATCTTCAAAAATATGTAGGTATTCTGCCCGCATAACATCTTCATGCTCCCATGTCGCATCCTCAAGACGGTACCAGGTCCACTAGAATTTTACAAGCCCTATGGCTCGATTCTGGAGCTACTTTCTTTTCCGGTCTAGTATATGCACCAGATTCACCTGTAAGACACCTTCTTGCTCCACCTGAATCACATTCCAATCAATCACATGATTAAGATCATGTATATATTTCTTAAGCAATGAAACATGAAACACATTATGTACAGTTATGGATGTAGGCAACACAAGCATATAAGAAAGTGGTCCAATCCTTTCTAGGATTTCAAATGGCCCACAATATCTGGCTACCAATTTGGACCAATTTCCCAACTTTAGGGAACTTATGTTGGCATTTACTTTCAAGAAAACATGATCACCCACTTTAAACTCCCTGTGGGTTCTATTCTTATCAGCATAACTTTTCTACTTGTCTTGGGCAACCTTTAAATTATGCTTAATCTTTAGCATTTTCTCTTCCATTTCCTTGAGAAAATCTGGCCCAACTATTGCTCTATCAACTAGGTTGTCCTAGATTATTGGTGTGTTGCACTTTCTTCCATAAATTGCTTCAAACAGGCTCATCTTCAATGATTATTGATACCCATTGTTGTAGGAAAATTCTACCAAGTGTAGGTAGTCTTCCCATTTAGATGGTTTGTTCATCACATACATCCTTATCATATTTTCTATCACTTGGTTCACCCTCTCGGTTTTCCCATCAGATTCAGGATGATAAGTTGTTTTGAAGTTTAGATTCGTTCCAAACCCTTTGAATAACCCTTTCCAGAACTTTGAGGTAAATTTCGGGTCTCTGTCTGACACAATAATTTTGGGAATACCATGCAACCTTGCTACTTCCCTCATATAAATATCAACAACATTGGCTGCCTTGTGAGTGGTCTTCAATGGAATAAAATGGGCAACTTTCGTAATCTTATCCACCACCACCAACATGGAGTCATGTTGCTTACTTGTTCTGGGTAATCCCGTGGTGAAATCCATTGTCACCACTTCCCACTTCCACTCAAGAAAGGGTAAAGGCTATAGAAACCTTGCTGGGTGCCTGTGTTCATCCTTGACCTTCTAACACTCCATACATATGGAGATGTATTCTACAATTTCCTTCTTCATGCCTAGGCAAAAGTAATGGATTTTGACTACTGCCACTATTTTCTGATATCCGGGGTGCCCGACATAAGGCACATTATGCAATTCCCTCAAGATCATAATTTTCAATTCCTTGGATTTAGGTACATAAATTATATTTTTGTACATGAGTGTTCCATCCACTTCCAATTTATAATCTTCCACTTTATGTAGCATCTTACCATGTTGTATCTTTGCTAACAATTCCATGTACTACAAATTTGCATTTGCAGCTTCCAAAAATTTTCTTTTAATATCGATTTGATACATGCTAATGGCTGTAACATGTAGTTCATGTACTCTCTTGTTGAGTGCATCAACCACTTTTTTCTCCTTTCCTTTGATATCCTTGATATCAAAGTCATACTCATAAAGGAATTCCAACCATCTACTCTACCTAGCATTCAAGGTTGGCTGATCAAACAAATACTTTAGACCGTTATGGTCTATCCTCATTTTGAACCTCCTTCCCATGAGGTAGTGCCTCCATTTATTTAGAGAGTGCACTATGGATGCCAAATCCAAATCATGAGTGGCATAGTTCTTTTCATGCTCTTTCAATTTTATGGATTCATAACATATGAAAAATCCATTCTGGTTGAGGAATCCTCCCAGTCTTTCTTTGCATGCATCTATACACACTACAAAATCTTCATTCATATCTACAATCCTTAGGATTGGAGCACTGGTTAACAACTACTTCAATTGTTGAAAGCTTTTCTCACACTCTTCTGTCCATTGAAATTTATTCTCCTTCCTTTGAAAGGAAGTGATGGGGTGAGCTATCCTTGAGAACCCTGCAATGAACCCCCTGCAATATCCATCTAGACCCATAAAGGATATGACTTCTGTCACATTCTTATGTGTTGACCATTCTCTAATGGATTCGATCTTCTCACGATCCACAACTATCCCATGCTTTGAAATGATATGTCCCAAATAATGAATCCCTTTTGATAAAATGAACACTTTCTCAATTTGGCATACAATTGGTTCTCTTTTAAAACTTGAAACACCATCCTCAGATGTTGTTCATGCTCTTACTCCGACTTGGAATACACTAGGATGCCATCCAAAAATACTATGACAAACTTGTCTAGATATTCCCTGAATACACCATTCATTAGGCACATGAAAATAATGGGTGAATTTGATAATCCAAATGGTACCAATGTGAATTCATAATGACCATACCTTGTTCTAAAATAGATCTTGCTGATGTCTTCATCCTTTATCCTTACCTAGTGGTAACCTAACCTGAAATCTATTTTTGAAAATATCTTGGCATCCTTCATCTGATCAAAGAGATCATCGATCCTTGGCAAAGGATACTTGTTCTTAATGGTCACTTTGTTCAATTGTTTGAAATCGATGCACAATATCAATGTCCCATACTTATTCTTCAATAACAGGATTGGGGCACCCCAAGGTGACACACTTGGGTGTATATACCCCTTCTTCATAAGTTCTTCAAGCTACAATTGCAGTTCTTTTAGATCTGGTGTACTCATTCTATAAGGATTTTTTGACATTGGAGCTGCTCCAGGCATCATGTTTACAAACAAGTCAATATCTCTTTGGGGGTAGTCCTTGTACCTCCTTGAATACATCTTCATAATATTTTAATATTGCATGGTCCTTAAGATTTGATGCTTTATCCTTAGATGCTTCCTCCATGTGGGATGCAAATAATTGGCAACCTTTCATGTAGCACTTCTTCAACTGCATTGCTGAGATTTCTTTGATAGTAACTGCCCTTGGGATACCCTACACTTTCCTTGGGTTTCCTTCCTCATCTAGGAAAGTGAATTCCTTGCTATGATAGTCTAATATGGCATGGTTCCAGTCTAACCAATCCATCCCAATTAAACTGTCATAGGAACCTAAAGGTAAAATGTTCAATTCAACCCTTGTGCCCAGTCCATTCACGTCCATCGGAAAGGACTTAACCAACTCCACAATATTTCTCTTGGATCCTATAGCCAGTTGCACTAACCAATATTTTCCATGTTTTCTTCTTGGTAAATGCAAATTTTCCACCATTCTAGGATCTATATAACTATGACTAGCCCGTGAATCAATTAAAATAGTAAAGGCATGGTTTTTTATCATACCTTCCACTTCAATCATATGTGACTGATATTGTTCTTGCTTATTGTCCAAGGCTGCATAGATCCTTGGTATTCTACTTCCCATGTCCTCCATTGTTTCTACCTGTTGAACATTTTGGACAACTCTCACCTTGTCACTTTTGTGGGTGCAATCTCTGTATCTATGATTTCCTTTACAACACAAACATTCCATAGGTGGTTGTCTTGGAATTTGTCTACCTACTTATGCCTTCCTGGGGTCTCTAAGAGATGGTTGTCCTTGAGGAATGTTTCTAAAAAAGGGTGGCTTAGTTCCCTTCTTCCTCTGATCCACCTTGAATTTCTTCTTGTCTTCCCAAGCCTTCCAGAAAACAGGCTTTTCTCTTTGCTTCTCATATAGGCATTTTTCTCTTCTTATCATTTCTTCCATAGTTTTAGGATCATCATACTGGATCTTGTCACCAATGGAAGGTGAAAATCCACTTAGATACCTTTGAATTTTGACAGTATCATATTTGATGAAAGGAACATACTTCAACAATTCCAAAAACCTTCATTCGTATTCATCAATGGTCATGCTACCTAGCTTGAGTCCAAAGAACTCTTTCATATTTTTGTCATAGTATCTCTTAGTCAAGTATTTATTTTCGAAATAATTCTTGAATTACTTCCAAGTAATATATTTCTCTTTAATGTGTTGCACCTGCACAAGTTGATCCCACCACATGGATTCCTTTCCTTTCAGTTGATACATTGCAATTCTCCCTTCTGCATGAGAGGAATAATTTTGTAATTGGAAATATTTCCTCATGCCAAGAAACCATGTCTCGGCATCCTCCTCCTTTTGGTTCTCCCCATAAAACATATGAGGCTTAATCTTTTTCATTTCTCCCTTCAGCTCATCCACTCGAGATCTCCTATGTTTTCTGGTAGGAGATGGGCTTGAGCTACTATGTTCCCTCCTCTTGGAGTATCCTTGGGAGTGATGATGGTGTCTTCCAACACTATTGGATTTCCTCTTCACATCAAGGGACCTGTGACTTCCTGATTTACTAGAGTCATTCTTCTTCTCTAATTTCCTTTCTATCCTTTCTAGGTTATGTATCAACTTTATGTTGAATTCTCCCTACTAATCCCTAGCTTTCATGAGATTTCTATTATCTTCTCGGTGAGTCCATATATCTTTTTGCAATCTTTCAATGATTTTCATCATGCTTCCCTCCTTATCTATCTCTTCTCCATGTAGATTGGAGTTTGATCCTTCAATTCCCAAACGAACATCCATTCCTCTAGCTTCATTTTTTGAACTAGAAGCATTCTGTGCCTCCTCCATTTCTATGCACTTTGTGGAAATTCTGTTTGGTTCTGAAAATCGTTAAAATCTATAGACACAATCTGCAGTCAACCGAAGTTTGTCAGGCCATCAGTCCTTAACAATTCCCACAGAATTCAAAAACCAATCTGATTCAAGAAAAACATTTAGATTTCATTCTTTGGAATTCTCGCTCAATCAAGAACCCCCACAAATATCTTCTTTCTGATCTTTTCTCTATTCTGCAATTTTTTTTTGGCACTAGCCTTTTTCTCTTATCCCCCAACCCATGCAATCATGGGCTGTGGCTAAGCGATAGCTCGATAGGAACTTTCTCATGACTTCAGGTTTTAGAAGTTTTCAAAGTACATTTCATCAGTCTCTCAGAGTTATGAATTAATGAACTCGTGAAGTAAGGTGGATCAACCATCCATGACTACCCAACATCCACCGGCTGACACCCACTGTGGAACTTTCCAACATCAGAGCTTCATAACTTCATGGCTTCAGGACTTCGGGTTTCAGAAGTTTTCACTCTTGCTTCCTTCCAATCTATCAAAATCCAAATTTCTGGACTTCTTTACTCTACGGGTCCACATAGTACATATGTCACCAACTCAGGTGGTGGCACATGGCATGCCTAGGGAGGTCTACGTCACCTTTGGCGATGTCATCCAACCCCACCATGTCTTCTCTTTTTCTTCAAGACTTCAGGCTTCAGAAGTTTGTGCATCTGCACATCCCACTTCTCTTGATTGCCGAAATCCAAATTTATGATTTTCTGGGAGATCTAACAGTAAGGCTTCTCCCTGGATCTACGATGTATATCTTCCCTGGGACTTCGGAGCTTCGGGCTTCAACCTTTCTCTTATTTTTTCATCAAAATTCACTGAAGTCACGAAGTCTGAAGGCATTCCAGGTTAACTCTCTTCTGCACCTTCTCCAGATCTGATGGTTGTAAAGGATTTTCCTTCCACACAGCTCCTACGCCCCAACACCGCAAGTGTTGTAATTTCTTTCTTGATGGTCAAATACCACGTCTGTCACGGTTTTACAATACCACACTCATGAATGTTCTGCAGTTCGAAATTGATTCTTCTTGTCATAATTTCCACTTGAAACCTTGGGTCCAATGACCACTTATCTAGCCCATCCAGGCTCAACATTGAAACCTTGGCTCTGATACCATATTGTAACATCCCTATCCATCACTAGGACTACCAGACAATGCTACACAATTACCTGGTCTTTCATGATTAGCTCTGATACCATATTGTAACGTCCCCAGCCACCAATAGACCGAGAAACACTACTGCTCAGAACATACATACATACATATATATATATATATAATGCATATTTAATGAGTTTTAATCAAACAAAACAGAGATACTACTACCATAAAGACTCAAATGGAATTAACAGTAATTCATACATGCAAAAAAATACATGATAAAATTTCAAAGACACAAAGACATAGACATGCATAACATATATAATTAAGCATGGATATTATACTTATCTTTTAACTGGAGTAAGACCACCAACTGTGTGTAGACCTTTCACAAACCTTCTATCCTTATACCATGCTTCTCATCACTCTCAGCAGTAGGTCATCCCCAAGCTAGGACTAAGCTCCACCGGGCAAGGGATTCCTAGGCTAGGCAAGGTCAACAAGGAAGTCACACAGTTTTAGAGGAAGGATTCTCTCCCCTGAGCCACTTATGTCCACTACTCAGAAACTCTCATTCCCCACATGCCTTTCCCACCCTAGAAGTATGCACCTTGACTGTCACATAGTCCATTGGCTGCTCAACCTCCCTTGCCTTGGGCTTCAGCAACAAACCAGACCAGAATTCTTAGAGATGTGTAGCATCTACAGGACTTTTTCCAAGATATATCTCCTCCTCAACACACTCTCTCACCTTGAGAGAGGTTCTCACAAGCCTGACAACTCGCCTCTTCAACCACGGGCCTGGAAACCCGCTTCTTCAACCAATCTTTGACTCAAATCCAGCAAGGTGAGAACAACAACCACTGGTTAATACAACTCAGGAAAATAGAAGGCAACAATCCAAAATGGTTAAGGTATGAACTCGGCTCTACAAGTATGGATAGACTGGGTTCACAGACTCACATAGGTCGTCTTCAAGGTTCTAGTTTTCAAAGGTGCCTGGTTATGCAGAGGTCAATCACAGAGGAAAAACATGATAGATGGCGGATGGAAGAATGGGGGGAGAACCCCCAATAGGAGCCGACTCTTCATATTTAATTGCATGTGCCCAGGTCAACACTTGTCTTCTTGGAGCTACATGCACTCCATTTTTCAATCGTTCCCTTTCCCGAAACTCAGGATAAGACATATCCCTTTAATCAGATTTTGGAATAATAATAAATTATTATTATTCTTTTGGAATTTAATCCCCTAGACTTAGCCCCTCTTTCCAACCTCTCAGGCCCCTCTCCCTTACCCAGCCTAGTGGAATCTTAGTCCCCCATCACTCTTTCTTCGTGGTCGGTCTACACACAATGATGTTTATATTTTATTAATGATTTGCATAATTACATATACAAAATCAGGCTCATGGCCTTAATCATCTAGGCTCTCCGGCCTAATAAACATATAAGTATTCAACTTATAAACACTTGGCTCACCAAACTATAAACATAATTACAATTCATCAACATAACCGGGGCTTGTCCTTGGGGTATTACACCTTCGATTTCCTTTTGAACGATGGGATTGTATTTGTGAGCTAATTTGTAAGGTCAGTTTTTGATTGGTTTTGCTCCTAGAATGAGTTCAATTTTCATCTCTCCCATTTCTTCTACAAGTCATTTTAGATCTTTATAGTCTCATGAAAATACATCTTGGTATTCCTTGAGTAAGTCTACTATGTCAACTGCTTCCTTATCTGTCCAATATTCGCCTACTCGTGCCATTTTTGGTCGATCATAGTTCAATATGTTGAATTCTTTAGTTTTGATTTCAACATCCATCCACTCTGGTGGTTTTTCTTTGTCGAGATATTGTTCCCCTTATTCAATTCTTGTGAAGCTCTCTGGGAAGTTGGGCTATTCATGGTCTTCTTTTTCTTCCTTAGATATCTTTAGTACTGATTTTACATTATTTTTCAACATTGGGTGATCACTTTTCCATCCCAAGCTCTGGTCCAGACAACTTATATTATCCATGTCGAATCTTCATGCTATCATAGTTCCATTATTTTTTTTCCAAATGAGGTTACAAGTTGATGTCGAGCCTTGATCAACCACCATATTGCCTTTTTCCTTTTGTGTAGCAGGAGTCTATTTTTGTAAAAAAAATTTGATTTGTTGTGCTGCTTCTTTTAGATGTTCCTTTTCCAAGGTAAATTTGAAGTCTTGGATAAAATTCTCTTTGATTTCAGGCCAATTTAGCGTATGGCCACAATATTCTTTGATCTTGTTCCATTTTTTTGGTATTTCATCTAATGTTCTTGGAAACATATGAGGCCATACCTTTTCATATCTATATCCTATTCGATGCTATTCATTCTTGCAATGGTGAACATGCTCGACCGGGTCATTCTCGACTTTGAAAATAGGGATGTCAGCAACTTTGGCTAGTTTCTTCCCTTCGAATCATTCTACAAAGTAAGATGATACAATTTTCCATGTTTGTAGTGTTGGGGAATGTGTTTCCCACCACCTTGATTCTTGTCCTATAAAGGTTTCTACCAAACTTTGAGTTCTTCCTTGTTTTTTGACAGATTTAAAAAATTCCTCGACATGCGTCGATGGAACATTTTGTTCGTTGTAATGTAACAATTTTTTTACTTTGTTTTCGTTCAGAATAAGAGTAGGTGTTTGTCGAAGTATTTTTTCCATAAACTATAGGTACTGCTTGAATTGAATAACATGTTCTGGAATGTGTAAATGGGATGGCTTCAATGTTCCAACAATATTTTGAGTGCACTTCATAATTTTCAATCTGCTAGTTATATAATGTTGAGTCAGAGTTGTGTCCGACCAACAAGGGAGATTCGACTGAGATTTCTCCTTGTGCGTTTGGTTTGGTGTAATCTCTTTGTTCATTGACTATCTGGTACAAACATTGTGCTTCCCAATATTCATCCCATGACTCACTCCAATGTTTCCCTTCACTAGAATCTAGAGGAATTATTATTTTTCTTCCATTCCCTTTTAACTTGATTCCATCTTTTTCAAAGGAGATATTTTCTTTCATTTTTCGTCCCCATGGCCGACCGACAAGTGTTTCATATGATGGAATTCATTACACTAACTCAATTACCTCAAAGTCGAATTCCATCAATATACCCATGATATAAGTTTTAACATTACTAAGTATACCAAAATGTTCTATTAATCTTTGATTATTTTTCCCTTTACTTTCAAAAACATATGCTCGCCCACTCTAAATTTCCTGTGTGTTATTCATTTTTCATCATATCTCTTTTTCCTATCCTATGAAATCTTTAAATTATTCTTTATTTTTATCATCCGCTCTTTCATTTCTCTTAGAAATTCCAACCTAATAACTGGTTTGTCTATTGGGTTATCCCAACTCACTAGTGTGTTGCATTGTTTTCCATACAAGGATTCAAATGGGATCATCTTCAATGATTCTTGATACCCATTGTTGTAAGAAACCTCAACCAAATGAAGATAGTCTTCCCACTTGGAAGGTTTATCCATTACATACATTCTTAGCATATCTTCAATTATTTGGTTGACCTTCTGTATTTTTCCATTTGATTTTGGATGATATGTTGTGTTCAAATTTAGGTTTTTCCCAAATCCTTTAAAAAACCATTTCGAAAAATTGGAAGTGAACTTGGTACTTTTTTTTAGATATGATTGCCTTAGGCAGACCATGTAGCCTAGAATTTTTTTTCATATAAATTTATGCAATGTTGTCTTCCTTATGCATCATCTTGATGGGTATAAAATGTGATTTTGTTTTAATATTGTCCACCCCTACCATTATTGAATCATGTTTCCTTGTTTTTTTGGGAAAATTGGTAATGAAATCCATGGTAAAAATATCCCATTTCCACTCTGGAATAGGAAATGGTTGTAGCAATCCCAATGGATGTCTATTCTTAACCTTTACCTTTTGGAATTCCATGCATCTATCAATAAAATCAACTACATATTTATTCATTATTGGCCAATAATATTGAGCTCTTACAAACACAACTTTTTTCTAATATTTTGGATGTCTAACATATGGTACATTGTGCATCTCTTTTAAAACTAAATGTCTCAATTCTTGACAATTAGGAACAATGTTATCCCCGATATCTAGGGATAAATAGGAGATCATGTCTCGAGGCCCACAGGTCCTAGACATGGAGTACCAAGAGCAGGATTGACCTGAGCATGGCCCTGGAGGGCCCATCTTTCTTCTTCTTCGCCAGATTTGTCCTA
>JZKD02S2416404.1:880855-904457 GCA_000966675.3 Picea glauca | reverse complement strand
CCAACTCATCAACTACTTGTCTCAACCATGTACCCAACATGTACCTCAACCATATACCAAAGACATACACCAATATAACCATCAAAAGTTATCTAAAAATTCATCACTCTATCCACAAACCAAATACCATAAACCCTTACATAAAACCATGTGCCACAACCCCATTGATATGTATCCTCAAGCTAAACCAACAAATTCAACAACACATCACAACCAAAAAACCAATACCCATATGCCAAATACCAACAACAAAATACCAATTGTATCCCTCAACAAATATGATATATACAACAATATTGAACATCCAATACAATCTCAAGAGATAAACCTTAGCTCACAAAACATACCTCAAATAAGATATGCCATATCTCTCATAAATAGACCCCAACCATGTTGTTGCTACACTTTTTCTGCCACGATTTTTCTGCCTTACTTTTTCTGCTGCGATTTTTCTTCCACAATTTTTCTGCTACATTTTTTCTGCCGCGGTTTTTCAGTCACACTTTTTCTACTACAATTTTTCTGTCGCACTTTTTCTGTCGTGATTTTCCTGTCGCATTTTTTCTTTCGCACTTTTTTTGCCGCACTTTTCGTGCCGCACTTTTTCTATTGCAATTTGTCTCTATCAATAATACTTTCCCAAATAACCTTTCACAAAATAGATCTTCAATGATATTCAAGTGTGACTAAAATGAGAAAGTCTTGCCTCTTATTTATACTTTCATGTAGATTCCTTAAGGGGTTACATTTTAACCATCTTAACCCACTTTCCTTATTTTATGGTTAACCAACTTCTAACCACTTCTCCACTTAGTAATTTCTCCATGAAATTTATTATTTAAATAATTTATTTTGCATCCACTTTGACTTATAGTACACTCATCACTTCACTTTATTATTTACCTTCTAAAATATCTCAAACGACTTTCCTTATTTTAGGGAGTTCTCCATTAACTTTATTATTTAAATAATTTCTTTTGCATACTCTTTGACTTATAGTACACTCCTCACTTCACTTTATTACTTAAATAATTTCTTCTTTGCAAAAACATTGACTACTTTGACATTTTAGGGCTTCTAGATCACTCATGAGGGTTCTCTAACTTCACATGGCCATAACTTTCTAACTGTGAGGAGTTGTGTGACGTTCCACATACCACCAAAAATGGTATGACATGTATTATCCATATAGAACAATATTACCTACAAATATATCAAAAATCATACCATTATCCATCCAAAAAAGTTGGGTCCATTACCCAAACCTTTGAGCTACCAAAATTCGCTACCGAAATTTCTTCAAGGGTTGACATCAATGACAACCAACCCAATTAATCAACAATCTCCCCCTTTGGCATTGATGGAAACACTCTGATGCAATACTGAGGTCATATCACTCATGCTCCCCCTATGACCATCGATCCCCTTGGAACCATGCCTCTGTGTTGTGCATCTGATAAATCTCTCCCCCTTTGTCATCAATGTCAAAGGTATCTTTCCATTCGAGGCTACTCCCCCTAACTGAACTATCCTTGGGGATACTCCCCCTGACAAAACTCTTCCTGAAACTGATCTCCTGAACTGAATTGTCCTCTTTATGGTGCTTCCTCATGTAAATATAAGACATATATGATAATAATTCAAAATCATTCATTTTTGGAGTAGAAATAACTTCGAGTATTTGGCGAATATACTCAAATGATTTTCGTGGAAGCGGTTTTGTAAAGATGTCTGCCACTTGTTCTTTTGTGCCCACATATTCAACTCTGATGTTATTTTCTGCAACCCGTTCCCATAGAAAGTGATACTTGATTGGAATGTGATTCGTCTTGGAGTGGATCACCGGGTTCTTTGAGATATTGATGGCACTTTTATTATCACAATAGATTGGAATGGGCTCATCATACTCAAACTGTAAATCTGTTAGAGTTTGTTTCATCCATAGAACTTGTGTACAACATGTTGTTGATGTAATATACTCTGCCTTGACTGTAGATAAATATACTGATGATTGTTTCTTTCTTATCCATGATACTAAACACTCACCCAAGTAGAATGTTGCTCCACTGGTGCTTTGTCGATCATCAATGAAACCTGCCCGATCTGCATCTGTGTAAGCAATAAGTGATAGATCCTTTCCTTTTGGATACCATAATCCAAACTCTTTTGTTCCTTTGAGATATCTGAAAATCCTCTTCACTGCTAATACATGTGATTCCTTTGGTGCTACCTGAAATCATGCCACCTTTCCAACTGCCTGCATTACATATGGTCTAGATGATGTCACATATAGTAGGCTACCAATCATTGACCTATATTTCCTCTGATCTGTATACTTTGAATCATCATATTTGCTCAATTTGCAACTGGTTTGCATGGGAGTGCTAACTGGTTTGAAATCTTCCATTCCAAACCTCTTTAGCATTTCTCTTATATACTTGGTTTGATAAATACAAATTCCTTGGTTTCTTTGACGTATCTAAATTCCCAGAAAGAAGGATAGTTCTCCAGGTAATGACATTTCAAATTCATTCTGCATATCCTTTCAAATTTCTGGCTTAACCCGTCACCATCACTACCAAAAATAATATCATCAACATAAACTTCAATCAATAAAATACTATCTTGACTTACCTTGATGTAGAGGTTGTTGTTTGCACTTACATTTTTGAACCCTACCTGCTGTAGATATTTATCTAGTCTAGAGTACCATGCTCTAGGAGCCTATTTTAGACCATACAATGCCTTCTTTAATTTACACACATAATCTGCGTTCTTTGACAACTGAAATCCTTCTAGTTTTTCAATGTATACTTCTTCTTCAAGTTCCCCATTCAGAAAAGATAATTTTATGTCCATCTCATACACTTTAATATTTTTGGAGCATGCATAAGCTAAAAGAAATCAAATTTCTTCCATTATGGAAACTGGGGCAAATGTCTCTTCAAAGTCTATTCATTCAACTTGTGCATATCCTTTACATACTAATCTAGCTTTGTTCCTTGTAACATGTCCATCTTCATTCAATTTATTCCTGTATACCCACTTGGTGTCGATCACATTCTTATCCTTTGGTCTTGGAACCAATTCCCAATTATAATTTTTCTCTATTTGATCCAATTCTTCATCCATGGCCTTATTCCAAAATTCATCCTTGCTGGACTCTTCAAAACAGGTTGGTTCAATCGTAGATGAGAGTTCTAGGTGCATTTGATCGGGTGAGTGCATTCTTCTTCTAGTCTCAACTCCTGCATCATTGTTTCCGATAATCTGATCTAAAGGATGATTCTTTTGTACTTGTTTTCTAGGTGTCTTTGGAGGCACTTGTTAAACTTGCTTTTCTACTTCTGTCGGATCCTCTTCATCTTCCCCTTCTTTTTCATCTTCTATTTCTTCTTCGTAGAGTTGTTCTATTGATTCATTTTCTTCTTCCTTTAATTCTTGTCTACTTGTTTGATCAATTGTTATGTTGATTCTTTCCACAAATTTTTTCAATCTCAGGTTGTAACACTTGTACAATTTCCTTTACTTGAGTAACCAACAAGTACTCCTTTTTCCACACTTGAGTCAAACTTTCCCATTTTGCCATATTCTCTTTTGATGTAGCATTTCCTTCCAAACACTCTAAAGTGCTTCACATTTGTTGGTCTTCCTTTTCATAGCTCGTAGGGAGTTTTGTCAGTCTTGTTTCTGAGCATTACTCTGTTTTGAATGTGCATTGTTGTATGCACTACCTCTGTCCAAAAAATATCTGTCAATTTGAAATCTATTAGCATTGTTCGAGCCATTTCTTGTACTGTCCTATTCTTTCTTTCAACAACTCCATTTTGTTGAGGTGTCCTAGAAATGAAGAATTGTCTTTTTATTCCATGTCTGCTGTAGTAGTCTATAAATTCCTTTGAAGTGAACTCTCCTCCATTATCAGATCTCAAGAATTTGATTTTTTAATCCATTTCATTTTCAACCATTTCCTTGTAGATCTTGAAGTTTTAAAAATCTTCTAACTTATTCTTGAGAAAGAAAACTACAGTCATTATTGTATAATCATCAACTAATAATATAAAGTATTTCTCACCTTTTAAACCCTTTGTTGTATTTGGTTCAACTAGATAAGTATGCACAATTTTCAGTGGTCTTGTCGTTGAATATTCCTTTGATTTGAACCTGGTTTTTGTTTGTTTTCCTTGTTGACAATGCTTGCATAAAGTGTTGGTTGGTTTCATGATCTAGGGCATTTCTCTAACTGCTTCTCTTTTTCTAACTTTGAAAAGGTTATCAAAATGTATGTGACCCATTATTCTGTTCCATAGCCAACTTTCATCTTCCTTTCCTAGACAACACTTTTCATTTCCAATTTCACTTAACACATATATCTTGCTTGAATTTCTTGCAGTTGTAGCAAACAATTTTCCTGAACCTTCTTTTCTTATATCACACTTTTGTGAATTGCAAGTAACTTTATGACCTTGGTCACACATTTGAATCAAACTTAGAAGATAATGTTTCATATCTTCTACTAGTAGAAGATTTTCTTCCTTGGTATTCTTGTTCCCAATTCTGACTGTGCCTTTTCCAATGATTTTAGCTGAATCATCATTTCTGAAGTAGACCGATCCATCTCTTTCCTTTATTAATGTAAAAAACCTATCTCTATCACCTGTCATGTGTTTTGAATAACCACTGTCAACATATCAACCATGTTTTTTTTTCTTAGCTTGTAGAGTGAGCGTGCATTCTTCATTGCTATATTGATTATGCTTTCTTATCCATGTCCTTTTTTGAGGTTCCTGTTTGTGACTGTTTTTATTTTGTTGCGGTTCTCTAGGAGGGACTGTCATTATGCAATCTTTGGCCATGTCTCCAAAGTTGTTACATTTCTAACATTCCACTTCAGTAATCAAAGATTCAAACCTGTTGTAACTTCTTCTCTGTGTTTCACTAGGCCTTCTTGGATAACCCTTTTGTGTATGACTTTGAAAGTTGTTTATGTTCTTGTTGTTAGCTCTACAATTCACAACTTTATGTCCAAAATTATTACATGCATAACATAAACCAAAAAAGATAGTTTGATACCTGGGAGTTGAAGATCTTCTGAAAGGAGGTACTCTTATGAATTCTGGTTCTTCCTGAGGCCTATCTATCGGTTGGTGATTCTGAAATTTGAATCTTCTTAGTGGAGGAGTGTCCCTGTAATATTCCTTGTAGATCTTCCTATCCCCTTTGATTGTTTATGCATAGCTCTTTGAATATGTTTCTTGCTCTATTGTTTTGGAGCTTGATCCATTTTCTGTCTGATTGTATCCAAGTCTGTACTTGTCATGATGAGGTTTTTGACTACTGATAATGTCATCCAAAACTTTTGAGTTTTTCTGCATATTTTTATTTTGAAGATCCTTTCTTAATGTGCCAATCTCTGCTTCCAAATTTCCAATGATCCTGTCTTTTTATTCTAGTTGTTCTTTGAGTGTTTCTTCAATTCTGTTATCTTCTTCTATTTGAACCTTCAAATTTGTGATCACTTGTTCTAGTTCTTGAGTGTCTTCTTTCTTGTCTAGTTTCTCTTGTAGGTTCTTGTTTTTCTTCTTTTCTCTTCTGATAACTTTTATGGCACACATCAATTCTTCTAGGTAGTCAACTTCTGTCTCTTAATATTCTTTTTCAGCTTCTTTATATTCTTCTTCAGAGTCTTATTTATCAGAGCCTTCTACTTCTATGAATAGAACTCTTTCTATCTCATTGTCATTGACTTCATCTTCATCTGACGATGAGATGTCTTCTTTGGTGCATAAGATTTTCTTGAAAACTTTCTTTGTGGTTGTTTTTCCTTTATATGTTTTTTTTCTATTTGAGTAACCTTCATCATTTCTCTTTTTATTATGAGGACATTTGTTAGCAAAATGACCAATACCATCACAATTAAAACAAATCAAAGGAAGCTTACCTCTATACCCGCCATTGGTTCCCTTGTTCAATCTTTTGACAAAGTTGGCCACTTCATCATCTTTCGAGACGTCACTGCTATTGCTAAGTTCTTTTTCTTTTTGCTTTGAATTTTTGGATTTATTGAAGGTTGCTTCTTTTGTATCTAGATTTTCCTATTCAGTTCTTATTTCATATGCTATGAAGATTCCATGTAATTCGTACACGCTTATTGAGTTCAGATCTGCTCTTTCTTCTAGTGTTGATATCTTAGGGTCGAATCTCATAGGAAGAGATCTTAGTACCTTTTGAACAATTACAGATTCTTCGATTTCTTCTCCCAATCCTATGATTTCATTTACTATTTCATCAACTTGTAAAAAGTAAGCTGCAATATTCTCATCTTCCTTCATATTAAGTTGTTTGAATTGACCTCTGTAAGTTTGAAGCTTTGTTGTTTTGACTTTTGAAGTTTGTCCCAAATCTCGTTAGTGAATTTACAATGTGCAATTTTGGTGAATACCATTCCACTAAGACCATTCAGAAGTGAATTTGTGCCTTTGGAATTATTCTGACCAAGTTTCACTACTTTTTCATTTGTTGGTGGAATTGCTGGTACTGTGTATCCATCTACATTTGATTGACAAATTTCAAATCCCTGTGCCTGTATATATGTCTTCATCCTTATGCTCCAAAATGCATACTTCTGTCCATCAAACTATGGTATTCCATTTTTAGACAAGTTGTTTCTCTCCATGATCTTCCTTTCAGTGGTTAAACTAATTTATGAAGGAACCCACTCTGATACCAATTGTTGGATTACTGAGAGGGGGGGTGAATTAATAATAGAGCAATTTAATCCCTTTTCACCAAAAATGCAAGTGTTATATCAATGTAGCATTATCATCCAATAGTTACAGAGTAAATAAACAATGAAAAAATGAGCAATCACTCACATACAGAGTACACCAGTGTTTTTACGTGGAAACTCAAAGAGGGAGAAAACCATAGAATGCTTTTTCTTATATGTCTTGAAGAATTTCATTAATTGGAAGCACCAACTTCCTTTGTTTTCTAGCTGCAACTGGAAGGAGTCTCCAACCCCCTAGTTTCTTAGGCTACAACCTGAGGGAAGCTCCAACTCCCCAATTCTATGGCTACAACTAGAAGGAGGCTACAACCCCCTAAGTTCTTTGGCTACAACCAAAATGTGGCTACAACCACCTATCCTTACCCCATCCAACCACCCTGAAATACAAATGAAAAATGTAGACAACTTGTCACTGCCACTGAATCAACCACTACCACTATCAACCTGTCACTGTCAGCTTGTACCAATAACCTGTAACAACCTGTACAAATCAACCTGCACCAAACAACATGTACCAACAACCTGAACCAATATGTATCATGCATCAACCATACATCAAACTTGACTCATCAAAATGTACCAACATCATCAACTATACAACTCATGTATGTTCCAACTCATCCACTATACACCTCATGTATGTGCCAACTCATCAACTACTTGTCTCAACCATGTACCCAACATGTACCTCAACCATATACGAAAGAAATACATCAATATGACCATCAAAAGTTATCTAACAATTCATCACTCTATCCATAAACCAAATACCATAAACCCTTACATCAAACCATGTGCCACAAGCTCACTAATATGTAGCCTCAATCTAAACCAACAACTTCAACAACACATCACAACCAAAATACCAATACCCATATGCCAAATACCAACAACAAAATACCAACTATATCCCTCAACAAATCTGATATATGCAGCAATAATGAACATCCAATACCATATGAAGAGATAAACCCTACCTCACAAAACATACCTCAAACAAGATGTGCCATATTTCTCATAAACAAACCCCAACCATGTTGTTGCTGTGATTTTTTTGCCGCACTTTTTCTACCACGATTTTTATGCCTCACTTTTTCTGCCGCGATTTTTCTGCTGCACTTTTTCTGCCGTGATTTTTCTGTCGCACTTTTTCTGCCGCACTTTTTCTTTCGCGATTTTTCTATCGCACTTTTCCTGCCACACTTTTCCTGCTGCACTTTTGCTGCAGCATTTTTCCTGCCACACTTTTTCTATTGCCTTTTTCCTACCACACCTTTTCTGCCGCACTTTTCTTGCCGCACTTTTTCTGTCGCACTTTTTTTGCCATAGTGTTCCTGCCACACTTTTTCTGCTGCACTTTTTCTGCCGCACTTTTCTTGCCGCACTTTTCTTGCCGCACTTTTCTTGCCACAATTTTTCTACTGCAATTTTTCTCTATCAATAATACTTTCCCAAATAACCTTTTACAAAATAGATATTCAATGATATTCAAGTGTGATTAAAATGAGAGAGCCTTGCCTCTTATTTATATTTTCACGTAGCTTCCAAAAGGGGTTACCTTTTAACCATATTAACCCACTTTCCTCATTTTATGGTTAAGCAACTTCTAACCACTTGTCCACTTTATAATTTCTCCATTAACTTTATTATTTAAATAATTTCTTTTGCATCCTCTTTGACTTATAGTACACTCATCACTTCACTTTATTATTTAAATAATTTATTCTTTGCAAACACTTGGACTACTTTGACATTTTAGGGCTTCTAGATGACTCATGAGGGTTTTGCAACTTCACATGGCCATAACTCTCTAACCCTGAGGATTTATGTGATGTTCCACATACCACCAAAAATGGCATGACATGTACTATCCATATAGAATAGTATTACCTACAAATATATCAAAAATCATACCATTATCCATCCCCATTACCCAAAACGTTGTGCTACTGGAATTCACTACTGGATTTTATTCAAGGGTTGACATCAATGACAACTGACCCAATTAATCAACAACATGGTCAAGCCTCTTTAGTTAGTTCCTTGAGATATTGGGTCGATCACTATTGTTGGGCCCTGCATGTATATCAAATAGTTATAGAACATGAAACTCCCTTGTTTGTGAGGACCTATGCCTAAGCCAATTAGGAATTCCTACCTTGCAGTGATACTTGGCCAACTTGCCAACAAAAAAGGGAAATTCTACACCAAATAAGCCCTAAAAAATTCCTACTTGGACTCTTGATGAAGGTGAAGAAATGAAAAAGGACATAGATGATTTACAAAAGAAGGTAGTAATAAAATATGAACTAAAAAGGATGATGGATTCAACTAAAGCTAAGCTGGAAGCGATGATGGATACTAAGATGGATGGATTAAAAGGGGAGATCATGGAAGGGTTGAAAAAGTTTCTAATAGAGAGTTCACCTGAAAGTGAAAATGTATCCCATGAAATTCATGATGAGGACACAAGGAAGATTAATCAAGACTGGAGAAACTCCATCTTTGGCTTGAAGACCAACTACTTTCCTAAGATCGATATGAGGAAGTTTGATGGAAAGGATCCAATCACATGGATACTCCAGATGGAGCAGTTCCTGATTTACATGATATTCCACACACACAAAAGGTACGAATTGTGTCCTTATATTTAGAACCTAATCAGTTTCTGTGGAATCAATGGATTTGATCTCGCAAATCACTTGTCACTTGGACAATTTTCATGGAAGAAATGATAACACACTATGAGGATAGAAGGAGCAATACCTTTTTCATCCAATTGATAAATCTCAAGCAAAAGGGTTTAGTTACGGAGCACATTGAGAACTTCCAAAGATTGAATATAAAGGTAACACATATTCCATATGAGCACTTGATTGATGTCTTCATAGGAACTTTAAAGGATAAAATTCAACATGAGGTTCACCTTTGGGAACCCAAATCATTGGAGAATGTGTTTAGGGTGGCGAGAAATGTTGAAAGTAAAAATCTGGCTATGGCTACTAGAAGGACCACCCCTAACATATATCGAGATAATAGTGATCCTTATTCTAAATCACCTCAACCTACAAGGATTACACCTCAATAATTTGAGGAAAGAAAAGAAAAAATTTTATGCTTTAATTGTGACAAAAAGTATAGTAAGGGACATAAGTGTGGTGAGAAGAAATTATTCTACATATATTATGAAGAGGAAGAAGAAGAAGAAGAAGAAGAAGAAGAATAAGAACAAGAACCATGTCAAGATGAATATATAAAATATATTTCTTCTTAAGAGATGGATCCCACCATATCATGTCATTCATTGGATAAAATTAGCACTCATCAAACCCTCAAGATCGAAGGATATATAAAAAAGAAAAAGGTAATAGTGCTAATTGATTATGGTTGTACTCATAATTTCATTCACTATAAATTAGCCAAAGATGTCAATTGTTTTATATATCTAGCACTAGAGTTTCAAGTAACGATTGAAAATGGAGGAACTATCAATTGCTCAGGAAAATTCCATAAGATCAATATTAATATGGGGAAATATGTAATGAATAATCCAAGGATTTTTATACCCATGGGTGGTGATGATGTTTTACTAGAGGTCCAATGGTTAAAATCATTAGGAACAATGGATTTTAATTTTCAATAACTTTTCATGAAATTTTCATTGGAAGGAAAGGAATTTGAGTTAAGGGATATCACATGGAAACCTAGTAATGTGTTAAGCTCTATTGGCATGAAATAAATTATTGAAAAAGGGGCATCAAGGTGTAATTGTACAACTATTCTCACTAGATTTTCAAACATCTAAGACATATATTCCCCTATGTCTCCAAGAGATCATGATGCAGACCCACGAACCCTCAGGCCAAAGTCCACTCAGGATTGTTCTAAATCTTCCCCTTGAGTCTAATTGACTCTTCAGTTCCTCCACAGGGAATTCTACACACACTCGACGGTGTATCCACAGGTCCTTATAGGTATGCCCCACGAGATCAACTGCAAAGCACTACCCAAGTCTCCCGATTTCAGTAAGATCACGCCCTTCTCCGAACTGGGACTTCGAGTTTCGCGATTCTGTGATCCCTGTTGTTGAGAGTTCCTATCTCTACAACTTCTGAAACCAGAATTTACGAATTTCGATGCAATCAACAAAGGTTGGCTTTCAAATGGGATTTTCACTTCATCAGGGTTTTAGACGTCACGATTTCGCGAATCCGGATGCAAGGCTCCCAGTCCTTTGACCTCCAAAACCCCAAAATGGTCAA
This sequence comes from Picea glauca, assembly GCA_000966675.3. NCBI lineage: Eukaryota > Viridiplantae > Streptophyta > Pinopsida > Pinales > Pinaceae > Picea > Picea glauca. Next base: position 893,405 of record JZKD02S2416404.1, on the reverse strand, counting down.
CAAGGTTTGACTCTGCCTCTTTGATGAAAACACACCACCTTTCCACTCAAATGATTTATATCTCTAGCATGGACTCTCGCCACCTGTCCTTCTTCTCGGCTTCCAGGACTTGAATAAGCCTCCGACTACCGTCCCTCTAACACTTCGAAATCCTGAATTCCGAAATGATCCTGGCTCTCCACTATCACGATCAACGACCCACGTTGAGTCGTACCTCCCGAAGGGTGGATTCATCCAATTCTTAACCTCCTCACAGCTTCACTGAATCCCATGGTCCTCACAACTTCACGAGCTCTCCTCGGAGAATTTCAACCGCTCGTTCCCTCCTTGATAGCTTCTATGAAATGAACTAGTGTTACTTGTCTGAACTTGGCTTCTGCAAAGCGACTTCGTTCCATCTCCCTTTTAACACTTTGAAGGTAGTAACTCTCCTAAGATTTCTCTTGCAAGCTTAAGCCTAAAAAAAGACTCCTACACGCACTCCTTGCGACACTCTTTCAAATAATTCCAAGTATTTGATTCTTCGACTCTGTGCACCCTCTGCAACAACAGTCCCTCACCTTTCAATCTTAGTTGATAGGTTTTGGTCTCAGCCTGCACACACCTTGCACGACTTATGTGCTCCACCTGCACTTCTGCTGGAATGAGAACAACGGTATCTCTCCTAATCTTTCTGAGATAAAACTTAGAACCCTAGTCAACGCACACCTTGTGTATGTTTCATTGCACTCCTTGCATGAACTTCTCTCACTTAGGAAGAGAAACAATTGAAACTCATTCTCTCTCTCTCAGACTTTAAACATTCAACATGAAATCACACTTACACACAACATTTAAAACAAATGCATAATAGAGAGAATAAAAAAATTGTAAGCATACCATTCACCAAGTATAAACAAAAAACATCATAACACTATGAAATATGACTCAAAGATTCATATATTAATTCAAAGCTCATGTACATGGAATTTTTCTCTACAGCTTTCTTTGCCGCTCTCCTTTTCTATCCTGTGCTATGCTCATGTTAATGATGCAACTACTATGATACAAAGGCGAGGGTGTCTATATCCGTTTTCCCTCCTATGTTTATAACTATCTAATCTAACATTCATATCTACCTACTCTTACATTTAACAGACTTAAATGTCTTAATGTTCTGCAGATGAGAGCAATCGCTCAAGATCTGTTTACAAACTCCAATATATAAATGTAAAGTACGCCATCCTCCTAACTATTACATTAATGCCTTTTAAGTTCAAAATTCAAAACGGTTCTTATGAAAAAGTGTTCTTTTTCTGCCTCCACACATCCAGCTATTTCTTTGGCTTAGTCACGTGCTTTGGGCTTTGCACGATGCTCCTGCATCATACTCCCTCGCTTGAAAATTTTCATGAACTCCTGTTCATGAGCTCTTGCACGGTCTGTCCATGCTTCTAAATTTCTGCTTCATCTTCCCAACTGGCATCTTCAACTGGATGTCCCTTCCATTTGACCAAGTATTCAAAATACTCCTTCCTCCTAGTCTTTTTGCTAATCCTCTTATCAATTATTCTTTCCATTTGTAGTTTTTCAGCTAAAAGCATCTGTTTAGTCCATTGAACCTCTGTTTGTTCATCCTCTGCTCCTTCTTCTTCAGCTCTGTAAGGGTACAAATCTACAACATTGAATATCGGTGAAATTTTGATCCCATCGGGTAATTCAATCTCATATGTGTTTGCCCTAAATTTCTTCACGACCTTGCATGGTCCAATATTTTTCATCTTCAGTTTGTTATATGTTCCCCTTGGGAACCTCTCCTTCCTTAGATGTGCAAGAATCAGATCACCAACTTCAAATTGAAGTTCTTTCCTATGTTGATCTGCTCTGTTCTTGTATTCTTGGTTCGAACTCTATAATCGCTCCTTGACTCGGCTATGAAGCTCCTTCATTGCTTCTGCAAAATTATCTGCACTAGCACTCCTGAATTCATTTTGTTATGAATATTTCAATTCAGAAACTCCCCTTGGTTGCATTCCATATACAATCTGAAATGGACTCTTTCCTGTGCTTTTGTTGAGTGAATCATTGTAAGCAAATTCCACCCGTGGCAGAATGCGATCCCACTGACTGTGGTGTTCAGTCACTAGGCTCCTCAACAAATCCCCCAAGCTCCTGTTCACAACTTCTTTCTTCCCATCCATCTGAGGATGATACGCTGAGCTAAATGACAAACTTGTCCCCAACTTCTTCCACAAAGTCCTCCAGAAATGTCCCACGAACTTGGTATCTCGATAAAAAACAATACTCCTTGGCAAGCCGTAAAGTCTGATGACTTCCTTGAAAAACAGGTTTGAAATATGAGTTGTGTCACTGGTTTTTTGGCATGGTATGAAATGTGCCATCTTTGAAAATATGTCTACTACCACAAATATTGAATCACATCCTCTTTGTGTCCTTGGCAGTCCCAATATGAAATCCATGCTCACTGCGTCCCACGACCTTTCTGGTATGGGTAATGGCTGGTATAACCCCGTGTTCTGCCTTTTCCCTTTTGTGTGCTAACAAATCCTACATCTGTCTACAAACTTCTTAACATATGTCCTCATCCTTGGCCAAAAATATGAGACATTCAACTTTGAGAACGTCTTATCATGAACGAAGTGTCCGACCAATCCTCCACTGTGTTTTTCTTTCAACAGGTTCTCCCTCATGGTGCATTTTAGAATACATAGTTGATTGCCCCTGAATAAAAATCCATCTTGGATCATATATTCAATCCATTGGCTTATGTCCCTGAGAATTGGATTCTCATATGCTTCATATGCTTCCTTAAAATCTGGGTCATCCATGTACATTTCTTTGAGGTTATCAAAACCCAAAGTTTTGAGTCTAAATTCCTGCATAAGAAAACATTTCCTGCTCAAAGCATCAACAACTTTGTTAGCAGTTCCAGAAATATGCTTAATCACAAAAGTAAAATTCTACATGAATTCAACCCATTTAGCATGTTTTTGGTTCAACTTCTCCTGTTGAGTCACAAATTGTAAAGCATGATTATCATTGTACAAAACAAACTCCTTGGTAACCAAATAATGTCTCCACTTCTTTAGCGCTTGTATGACTGCATAAAATTCTTTGTCATATGTGGAGTACTTAACCTTCGCTTCATTCAGTTTTTCACTGAAGTATGTGATTTGTCTATCATCTTGGCTCAAAACCGCTCCTATTGCAAATCCACTCTCGTCACACCTGACTTGGAATGTCTTGCTAAAATCCGGCAAAACCAAAATTGGCTTCTTAGTGATCTTCCTCTTCAACAGATTGAAACTCTTCTCTGCTTCCTCTGTCCAGTGAAAATATTTGTGTCTTTTCTTCATCGGATCCATCATTTGTGCACTAATCCCACTGAAATTTCGTATGAATTTCCTGTAGAAACTAGCTAAACCATGGAAGCTTTGAACTTCAAACACACTCTTTGGCGATGGCCAATTCTTGATTGCATTCACCTTTTCGGGATCCATCTTCAACTCATTTGTAGAGATAACAAAACCCAAATAAATGAGTTCTATCCTCATAAATGATGATTTCTTCATATTTATCAGCAATTTCTCCTGCTGTAATCTTTTCATCACTGCGGCTAAATGCTTTAAGTGCTCTACTTCTATCTTGCTGAAAATTAATATATCATCAAGATATACAATGAACAATTTCCCTATGAAATCCTTCAGGACTTCGTTAATCAATCTCATGAAAATACTGGGTGCATTCATCAAACCAAATGGCATGAAAAGCCATTCATACAAGCCTTCATTCGTTTTGAATGTTGTCTTCCATTCATCACCTTCTCTCATGCGAATATGATGATACCCGCTTTTCAAATCAATCTTTGAAAAAAACTTTGCTCCACTTAAAAAATCCATCAAGTCATCCATCCTTGGCAATGGAAATCTATATCTGATGGTAATCTTATTGTTTTCTCTTGAGTCTGTACACATCCTCCGGCCTCCATCTTTCTTCGAGCCGAGTACTGTTGGAACAACACATGGACTCAAGCTTTCTCTAATCAATCCCTTGTCCATTAAGTCCTGGACTTGTCTCTTGACTTCTTCATTCTCCTGCGGTGTCAATCTGTACACTTATTTGTTTGGTAATCTGGCTCTAGGTATAAGATCAATGTGATGGCTTATACTCCTGATTGGTGGCAATGAACAAGGTAGTTTTTCCACTACTATGTCAACAAACTCTTCCAGCAACTTCTGGATTTCTTCTGGTAGATCATTTATCCTCGTACTGGTCAACACAATTCTGGGCTTCCTGACCACAACAAATTGTGTGTCTTCCTTCTTCTTAACCTCTTTAAGAAGTTCCTTCCCACTCATGAGAAGTACAGTGTTGCTCACCTTTGGTTTTACTTCTTTGTCTTTAATTGACAACAACATGTGTGTCCTCCCATTTTTCTCTAGGGTGTATGTGTTCTTTCTCCCATCATGAACCACATTCTTGTCATATTGCCATGGTCTACCCAATAATAGATGAAAAACATCCATGGGAATGACATCACATAATATTTCATCCTTATATCCCCCTATTTTAAATTCAACTAAACATTGTTTAGTGACATTTACCTGATGTCCTTTTTGTAGCCACGAAACTCTGTATGGGCTTGGATGTACGATGGTCTCTAGCTCTAGATTTTCTACCATCTCTGTAGAAACAATATTGTCTGTGCTACTGCTGTCCATGATGACTTTGCATACCTTGTCTTTTGTTTTGCAAGCAGTCCGAAACAGACTGTTTCTTTGGGCTGGGTTCTCTACCTCCTTCTCCGGCTTCAAGAGAACTTTCCTCATCATTAAGGATCTTCCACCCTTAGTATCTTCTGCCTCAACATTCTATCCTTGTGCTTTGGTAATGTGAGTCTCACCACCTTCTTTCTTTCTGTCTGGACACTCACAATATTTATGTCTGTTTTTCCCACAGAAAAAACATTTCACTTCACCTCCTCGGCCTCTTCCTCTTCCTCTAGCTTGAGGAAAAGTATTTCTATCAGCATACTGCCCTCTCTGTGAGCTTCCTCCTCTCTCAGTTTGAGTTTTAGGTTTCTTCCCCTCTTCTTTAGGTCTCTAAGTTCTATCTTGACTTCTGCCTGGGCCTCTTTGACCTTTCTTTTGGCTCAGCTTCTCTTCAGCTTTCAGAGCCATATGATAAGAATCTTCTACAGTTTGAATGATCATCATGCTCATCTCATATTGGATGTCATATCTCAAACCATTCATGTATCTAGAAAATTTTTCATCGTCGCTTTCCCGATGACCTGCTCCGATGTTTATCTTGTAGAATTCTTCAGTGTATTCTTTCACTGACATCAACTTCTGTCTCAAATTCTGCATCCTCCGAAATAGAGTAATTTGATAGTCCTTGGGTATGAATTTGGCTTTCATCTTTGCAACCATTCTATCCCAACTTTTGATTTTCTACTTGCCTTTGCAACGTCTGTCAGCCTGCAGTTCATCCCACCATAGTGCTCCATGCCCTTTAAGTCTGGTGACAACATGTTTGACCTTCTTATCTTCCTCGACATCCCCATAGTCGAAGTATTTATCTAGAGCTCTAATCCATTATAGAAGCTCTTCAACATCCAGGTTTCCCTCATACATGGGAATCTCCATCTTTTCTCTAGTACCTATCCTTGCAACAACCCTGAATAGCCATTCACCTGCAGCATCTTCGACTGCAGTTTCTTCTCCTTCGTGTCCAACTTCATTTTCACTTTCGGCCTCACTGATATCCCCAGTGTCGACTATGCACCTCTTTTCTGTCTCCATGGCATCAAACTTGGCACGTAGTTCACGCATTTCCCTCTCCACTACTGGATTAGGCATTGGTTTGTCTCTTCTTCTTGGCGGCATGGCTGAAAAATGTTCCTCTTTTCTCCGCTACAGAAATAAAAGACTTGTTCTGCAGCTCTTATACCACAATGGTGCATATCCAAGTACTCTTCTTCCTCCTGCTTCCTTCATCTGCAATATACAAACAGATTCAAGCTCCGATACCACAACTCACGCAGACCCCCGAACCCTCAGGCCGAAGTCCGCTCAGAATATTTCTAAATCTACCCCTTGAGTCTGATTGACTCTTTGGTTCCTCCATAGAGAATCCCACACACACTCGACGGTGTATCCACAGGTCCTTATAGGTATGCCCCGTGAGATCAATTGCAAAGCACTACCCAAGTCTCCCGATCTTAGTAAGATCACGCCCTTCACCGAACTGGGACTTCAAGTTTCGCGATTCCGCGATCCCTGATGTCGAGAGTTCCTGTCTCTACAAATTCTAAAACTCGAATTGTCGAATTTCTATGTGCTCAGCAAAGGTTGGATTTCAAATGGGATTTTCACTTCATCGGGGTTTTAGACTTTGCGACTTCATGAATTCGGATGCAAGGCTCCTAGTCCATTGACCTCCAAAAACTTGAAACATTTAACAAGGTTTGACTCTGCCTCTTTGATGAAGACACGCCACCTATCCACTCAAATGATTTCTATCTCTGACATGGACTCTCACCACCTGTCCTTCTTCTTGGCTTTCGAGACTTCAATAAGCCTCCGAATACCGTCCCTCTAACACTTTGAAATCCTGAATTCTGAAATGATCCTGGTGCTCCACTATCACAATCAACGACCTACGTTGAGTCTTACCTCCTGAAGGGTGGGTTAATCCAAAGCTTAACCTCCTCACAGCTTCACTGAATCCCACGGTCCTCGCAACTTTGCGAGCTCTCCTCAGAGAGTTTCAACCACTCGTTCCCTCCTTGATAGCTTCTGTGAAATGAACCAGTGTTCCTCGTCTGAACTTGGCTTCTTCAAAGTGACTTCGTTCCATCTCCCTTTTAACACTTCAAAGGTACTAACTCTCCTGAGCTTTCTCTTGCAATATTAAGCCTCAAAAAGGACTCATGCTCGCACTCCTTGCGACACTCTTTCAAATACTTCTAATTATTTGATTCTTTGACTTTGTGCACCCTCTCTAACATTAGTCCCTCATCCTTAGTTGATAGGTTTTGGTCTCGACTAGCCTACGCACACCTTGCATGGCTTCTGTGCTCCACCTGCACTTCTTCTAGAATGAGAACAATGGTATCTTTCCTGATCTTTTTGAGATAAAACTCAGAACCCTAGTTAACGCACACCTTGCGGACGTTTCACTACACTCCTTGTAGGAACTTCTCTCACTCAAGAAGAGAAACAATTGAAACTCATTCTCTCTCTCTCTCAGACTTCAAACATTCAACATGAAATCACACTTACACACAGTATTTAAAAAAAATGCATAATAGAGAGAATAAAACAACTGTAAGCATACCATTCACCAGGTATAAACATAAAACATCATAACACCATGAAATCTGACTCAAAGCTTCATATATTAATTCAAAACTCCTGTACATGGACTTATTCTCTACAACTCTCTCTGCATCTCTCCTCTTCTATCCTATGCTATGCTCATGTTAATGATGCAACTATTATGATACAAAGGCTGGGGTGTCTATATCCATTTTCCCTCATATGTTCTATAACTGTCTAATCTAACATTCATATCTACCTACTCTTACATTTAACAAACTTAAATGCCTTAATGTTCTACAGATGAGAGAAATCACTCAAGATCTGTTTACAACCTCCAAGATATAAATGTAAAGTACGCCATCCTCCTAACTATTACATTAATTCCTTTTAAGTTCAGAATTCAAAATGATTCTTATGAAAATGTGTTTTTTTTCTTCCTTCGTGCGTCCAACTATTTCTTTAGCTTAGTCGCGTGCTTTGGGATTTTCATGATGCTCCTGCATCAGATCATTGATAAGCATTCCAAAGTATTTGAAGATATTCCTAGAGGAATTCCACCCACTCACAATCATGATCATGTTATTCACTTAATTCCTGGTAGTATTCTTCCTAACATCAGGACTTACAGATACCTGTATTCCTAGAAGAGTGAAATTGAGCCTATGGTTGAAGAAATGCTATAGGTTGGCATTATGATACCTATCCAAAGTTCTTACTCAGCACCGATGGAAATGGTACTCAAGAAAGTGGGATCATGGAATATGTGTCCATATTATAGAGAGATGAACAAGATCACCATTAATGATAAGTTTCCCATTCCCATCATTGATGAATTGTTATATGAACTACATGGAGCAATCTACTTCACAAAGTTGGATCTTCATTCAGGATATCATCAGATTAGAATGAAGGAAGAAGATATCCCCAAAAAACATTCATAACTCATGAAGGCCATTATGAATTTTTGGTCATGCCCTTTGGCCTTACTAATGTACCTTCCAAATTCCAAGGGTTGACAAATTCCATTTTCAAGCCCTTCCTTTGAAAATTTATGTTAGTATTTTTTTGATGATATACTAATCTATAGAAAGTCTTGGGAAGATCATGTTGGGTTATGACTTTGAAATCATCTACAAAAAGGGGAAGAAAAATGTTTTCACAGATGCACTCTCAAGAAAGGATGAAGATATTGAGGAATTTATCTATGCTATATCTATCATCCAACCTGATTGGATAATAGAAGCAAGGGATGAATGGAAGAATGGAAAAGAAGTACAAACTCTCATTCAAAGGTTGTAGCAGGATTCCAATGCATCCAATACATGTACATGGAAAAATGATTAATTATGGAACAAATACCACTTATATTTATGTAAGAACTCCCAGCTCAAACAAATGGTACTTTTGAATTACACACCTCTTCAGTAGGAGGGCACTCAGGATTTTTGAAAACCTATCACAGGGTCAAGAGGGATTTTTTTTGGGATGGCCTTAAAAATGATGTTCAAAGTTTTGTGGTAGAATGTTTGGTTTTCCAACAAATTAAGGTGGAAACAATTAAGAACCTAGGTATTTTACAACCATTATCCATCCCAAGTCATCTTTGGAAGGATGTTTACATGGACTTCATCACAGGGTTACCAAAGTCTGAAGGAAAGAGTATCATCATGGTGATTGTTGATAGAATTACCAAGTACACAAACTTGTGTGCACTCTTTCATACTTTCAAATCCCTGTGTAGGTTGGAAAAGAAGTTTCAATCCAAACATCATATATACAATAGATACCATTGATCACTCACATAGCACTATAGCCCTTCCATATCCAACCATATTATGGTCTCACACAGGACTAGCTCTATGGATATTCATTGTTATAGAAGGAGTATGTCTCTTGAATTAACCCGATTATGATCCCATAACCAATCATAGCATAATATTCAACCAAAATTCTATCTAAATGCATTCTAGCATCAACAACATTTTCAAACCCTAGGCCTTCGATCATTACGTATCAATTTAAATATTGAAATTAGTTGAGGGAATTCTTACCTCAATCCCCTTCAACATGTATGCATCAACAAAAAATAAATGCATACCTACCTAGTTGTTATCAACCTACTTGTTTCTATCTGATCAACTGATATTTGTAGAATCTCACAGACTTACCCCTTCATCATTTTGATCACCATTCCTGCCACCCTCATGGGCCTTCACCTAGATGGAAATCACAAGCAACAAAAAAATCCACATCTTTAACCCTGCTATACCAGTTTTCCTCAATACACAATCCATCATTAGTCATACTCAAACATAATAATAAACTATTCTAAATTCACCAACATGTTATATGCATATCCAAGCATGTACATATGCAAAATTACACATCTATCTGCACCAAGCATTTATTGTTAGCATGCCTACTAATGCATATGCATTTTAACTTCATTGTATGCCTCATGCACTCTAGTGCAATTCTTCTTTATTTCACTTATTTATTTATCGATTTATGTTGTAGTTGGTTTTACTTGAACTCCTTTAGATCATTGCTCGTCTTCACTATAGTTCCCTGGTCTAAACGCTTTCCAGCCAAGTTCCACTTGGTCATTCTGTAATCCAAACAAGGTGTTCTATTTTTAGCAGCCTCTCCTAGGAAATCATATTCAGCTTTACCTTTATGAAACATTCAGGCACCCTAGAATGGAGTAGCTCAAACATTCCATCACTCTACTACAATGTTATTGATTCAAATACTATTACTCCTTAGTTGTCCATTAGGTTACTTCATTAACCTTTCCCTGTGAAACCATACCTTTCACACTTAATATCATTCCCAATGGAAGTCCATTTTCACTCAATGACACTTTTTAAGTGAGAGGGCATTCCCAATTCTCTGTATTTGCATCCTACTTTCCGTTGTGAACTCTAATATCAAGAGTGGATCTATTTCATACTTTTCCTTTTATTCCCATCCATGACATATTTAACTTTCTAGCTTCATATCCTATGTGAGGATTCTTTGTTTTGTAGTACCTTATCCAAATCCTGTAAGCTTTGTCATTCTTCCATGACTCTAATATCTGATCTTGTTCTTGAATTTATCTGATTATACCTCTAATCTTGAAAAAACTGCAAGCAATCATCTAGTTAGAATTATACATATTATACAAAACCGTCAATTAAATTTATAGGTAACTTTTTTTGTTTAATTCATGAAGAAAATGATATCAATTATAACAGTTATCCAAAAATAGAATGATTCCAGGCCATTTTACTTTGAATCATATTTCCAATGACTGAAATATCGCCCCAATCATATATCGGAGTTGAAATTTCTGAAAAACCACTTTCGACCCCTTGAGCTGATACAAAAAATCAAAAACTGCAGAGGCTCTTCCTTCAAACCAAGTTCCATGTTACCATGGCTTGAAACTGTGAACTTAATCACCCTTTAGCGCCACGATCTGTGTTTTTCTACACAAGAGCTTGCGTGAACACCAAGTCCGAGGGATGGTTTACTTCCAGGCCATTTTTACCTTAGCATGGGACCGACGTTGGGACCAAGTCCTCTGGACTTCGGCCTTCTACTGTTTTCCCCTAAAGTTGCACTTCTCTGAAGCCTTTAATAATTCCACTGCGAAAAATGAATGGTTGAGATTTAATCTCCTACTGAAAGGATGGTCCTTCCCTCATTTGGAGGCTTCAATGAGATCAACTACTATGACTTAATCAGGCGTTAAGACAGACAACGCTCAACCAATTTGGAAATTCGGCACTCCGGGGCTTCGAGATATTTCCATTCTTGAGTCTTCTACTTCCCTGTACTAGAAATCCTCTGAACTAATTACCTCTGTTCCCTCTGCTCTATCCAACGGTCACAAGAACTCCTGGAGAGTCTTAGATCAATGGACCGTGTGAATTCGCTACTCCGGGACATTTCAAATCTTGAGTCACTCAACTCCCTGGAGTGATATCTACCGAAGTGCTTACACCATCCTTCCACTGCTTGATCTAATGGTTGAGAAATTTCTTGAAGGGATCATATATTGATGGTATGCGTGCCTTCGCAACTTCGGGCTTCGATACTTTTCACTTGTAGAGACTTGAAAACCCCTAGAGTACCAAGTCTTCAGACTACAAGATGTTAAGCCCTAATATTGGCTCATTATCCCTTAATTGGGGCATATTATATTAGTAATGTTATTTTATTTATGTCGGATTTAGGCCATTAGTTGTAATTATACCTCCTAGTATCCTATATATACCAAAGAAACATTTTCATTTTGAATCATCTTGTACTTGAACATTTAAGTGGGGTAAAAGGAGGTTTCCCCCTCAAAGAGGCTTATTATCTGAAATTATCTTTTTTTCAAGGCGGTGAGTACTTTTTCTGAGTTTTTTCTATGCTATATTGAGATGTGGTTCTTAACATATGGTATCATAGCTCAAGGTCTTGGGGTTTCACTGCTACATCTGAGACACCTTGGAATTTTTTCTATAACTGTTTTTCTACAATGTTTTATAAGGAACATCTTGGAGGATATTTAGTAGACAGATCAAGGTATGTTGGTTTCAAAATTCAGCTACTGAGGCCTTATACTTTCAGAGATACAACCTATACAAGATAGGGTTCTAGAATCATCCTGAACTGATTCATTGCGAAATTTTCTTTATAAAAACTTTTCTGTAACGTTTCAGACCCTGAAATTTGGAGAATATTTACAGAAATTAGTAAGGTATTTGTGGTTAAACGTTCAGCTTCTGGGTCATCTCAAATTTGTAGATACACCCTATGTAAGATAGGGTATCTGACTAGTCCTATTGACTAGTCTTAAGAAGGTGTTCCAGGTATAACAATCATAACTTCTTCCTAGAGTATCCAAATTGAGTGGGACTGGTTTCATTGGATCGTGGATAATCTGTATTATTTCTGGTACGAGTTTCAGAATTTTATATCAATTATTTTTGTGGGGCATGATATACAAGTGAGATCTCCTGGAAAGGACAAAAATCGGCAAGTTGTGGAGAAGTTACCATAAATTCCACTTGGCACATCCAATTTTGATTAGACCTGTGGCATTGCAGAGAAGAAATATCAGAGAACTACATACAATAAAGTTTCATACCCAGAAGGGCCGAAACTTGGGAGATACAACAGAAGAAATATTATCTAGCAGAACCACCTCAAAATCAAGGTTCAAAAGTGATACTTGGCCAACATGCCAC
>JZKD02S2416404.1:846195-869229 GCA_000966675.3 Picea glauca | reverse complement strand
TACTATGGCCCTTATAAGGTGTTGCAAAAGATTGGTACTATGGAATACAAATTGGAGCTGCCTGCATCTTCACGAGTACACCCAATTTTCCATGTTTCATGCTTAAAGAAGGTTACAAGTGACAAGATCCCAGTTCAAACTATATTTCTAGAACTTGACGAGGAAGGAAAAATCATATTGGAGCCTGAAGCCATCACTAACACAAGGATTCGCCAGTTGAGGAATAGATCCATTTTAGAGTATCTCATTAAATGGAGGAAACTATCGGCTGAAGATTCCACTTGGGAAGATGAGTATTTTATACATAAGAATCCAGAGTTACTCAAGAGTTGCAAACAACACTTGTCTCAAGGGGAGGGGCATGTTAAGCCCTAATATTGGCTCATTACCCCTTAATTGGGGCATATTATATTAGTAATGTTATTTTATTTATGTCGGCTTTAGGACATTAGTTGTAGTTATACCTCCTAGTCTCCTATATATACCAAGGAGACATTTTCATTTTGAATCATCTTATACTTGAACATTTAAGTGGGTTAAAAGGAGGTTTCCCTCTCAAAGAGTCTTATTATCTGAAATTATCTTTTTTTCAAGGCATTGAGTACTTTTTCTGAGGGTTTTCTATGCGATATTGATATTTGGTTCTTAACACAAGATATATTGTCACGTGTCTTCTGGGATCAACAGTTGATATGTACTCCAACCTTTGGGCCTTCGGGATTTCTCGACCCAATGCAACCTATCACATATTTTTCCTCCAGAGTGCCCAGTCTCCAGACTGCACGATTTGTCGCCACGTGGTGAAATACTAGAAGTGAACACGTGGCCCAATTAGGTGGGTGACATGTGTCACTTTATAAATGAAATTTCAATCCTCCATAGGTTCAAAACCCACTGGCACGTGGCACACATCCCATGTGTTCATGCCATCCTAGGTGGCATCAGCGAGCCACATCACTTCATAATTTCAGGCTTCGAAAGATTTTACGGTTTCATTCCAGGGTCCACATAACCTCTAGGTGATGTCATCATGCCCCACTACTTTGGCTCTTCGGTCTTTGGAACTTTGGGCTTCGAGAGTTTCCACACTAACACACTCAAATTATCCTGAACTTCAAATTCCCTAACTTGCCAATATTCCGACATGTGTCTCCCTTATCGAATGGTCCATATTAACTTTTAACTTCAGGACTTCGGGAGATACTGCTACAAATATCAACGGTTCTTTTTTATTTGAGATCAACGGTCCATAAATAGTTCAAGAATTTGGGTAGTTCTTTCCCTAGTGCTTTGCTCTGCAAAACCTTCTGAAGTACTAAGTCTCTGAAGTGAGAGATCTGGCACTGCGTGTCCTTGTTGATGGATAGTCCAGATGAACTCTGAGCTTCGGACCTTCGGGAGTTCTGGATTTTCACATCCGTCTTTGTTCTGAAGTGGTTATCCACCGAAGTCTAGGATCTCCTTCCACATGTCCACATCGATCGATGGTCTCAATCTACTACGGCTCTTCATAGCTTCGAGATTTCGGGAGTCCTTTACTCACTCAGCTTCTTCTTGCTTCCTCCCAGAGTACAAGATCTCCTGACAAATGTCCCTTGCTTGAAGATCAATGACCACGAGTGATTGTGAAGACTAAACTCTCTCACTCTTTAATTTCTCTTTCGATCTCTACAAAGAAAAGATTCTCATCCGTAGTGGGATCAATATCCATCATTGATATGATGATCTAGCAAGATTAATGATCCTGAGTTATCGCGGGTTCATAAATTGCTCGTTCTTTAATTTCCTTCTCGATCCCTGCAATGCGAAGATGCTCATTCATAGTGAGATCGATATCCACTGTTGATCTGTTTATCTAGCAAGATCAACGATCTTAAGCGATTGTAGGCTCACAACTTACAAAAAGTTTAATTTTCTTCCCTATCCTCGCAATGTGAAGATGCTCATTCGTAGTGGGATCAATATCCACCGTTGATCTATTGATCTAGAAAGATCAATGATCCTGAGCGATTGTGGGCTCACAACTTGCAAAAAAATTATTTTTCTTCCTGATCGCCGCAATGCCTCCCCACCTTCAGTTTCTCTCCAATGGGATCTGACGATTGTGACTTAACCTTTTCTTCACCTTCATTAGACGAAGCTTGTTCACTTGCCCTGCAATCCAACGATCTCATATCTCTCTTGATCCCACAGTGGCGATCTCTCCCGAATTCGAAAGGGACGGTCACGATCCTTCGATCCCTTACAAAGGATCTTTGACGTTCTAGCTCCTACGTAAATTATGCAATGCCATTCCTCTTGAGATTTTCGAATTGAAGGTCATAAAATGATTGCAACCATGATACTATAACTAATAGACCTGGCCCATACCGGCCTAGTGTTTCAACCAGAAGCTTTGATACCAATCTGTAACATACCCAACCACCCATAGGCCAGGCTACGCCACTTAATCCGACTGCAACACACCCAACCACCAGTAGGTGAGGCATGTTGTAGTCCCAAGACTCAGTTTTATGATCTTATCATGAAATCAAAGGACTGTTCATGAACATTAGAGGCATGAAAACCACATGCATAAGACAATATCCATGCTACAAGATAAAGAAGTAAACAAGGTGCCATGCACAACAAATAACCAACAGACAGACACATTAGAATACATATCTCAGAGATAATTAAATACACAACGGAAATAAACATTACATAGAAAACACAGAGAGCACTTATCTTTGCAATTAAACATTCACCAACTAGCTGCACACCAAGGATGTTCCTCCCAACCATAGACACTTATGTTCATTTACTCTCAACAACAGGTCACCCCCAAGCCAGGGCTATGAATCCACAAGGATGGGTCCTAGGCCAAGTCTAAACACACAGCAGTTGGCTAAGTAGCTCTCAGGTTTCTCAACCTCAAAAAAAATCCTAATTTTCATATCTCTTTCCCCCTCATCCTGTACAACCCCAAGAAATGAACACCTTTCTCTACCATGCAGTCCCTGAGTATGTTCCATTTCTCTCCAGGGCTCCAGTGCTACTGGTCAGGAAATATCCCTACTGGAAACTCCAAGGACTCTCAGTTGTGGATAGTTCCATCCAAACTTCCATCAAGATCATGAACATAGGCATCCATTCCCTCCTAGAATGATCAATACATCATTAGATCCATTCAACGATGTCTCTCTTCTTCCTACCATTTGTTTCCATGCTTAGCCCAAGAGCACACGAACTAACAGTAGTGAAGGAAGAGGAAGAAGAACAATAGAACAAGGGGAAGAAGACAAACAATGGGAAGAACGATCCTTTAACTTCACTCCAAGCCACCCTCACACATCCATTCATATCCATGCTTAGACCAAGAGCATACAAATGCAGAAAGAGTGAGGCTCCCAAAAAATGAAGAGTTGAAAAGGTGTAACAATGAATGAATAAGAACAAGTGAACCCCCACCCAAACCAAATATGGGTTTATACAATTACTTGGAAATCAAGAACCACATGGCCTCCCCTAAGAAGCTCATGTAACCCCTTTTATTCATAAAATCAATTATGGGTAAAATAAAATAATAATAAAAAGGATTAGCTCCTCAAGCCCCCCTCTCTCGTGGAATCATAGCCCCTATCTCTTTTTTCCTTTCCCTTCTTGTAGCCAATGATGTATTTTATTAAAGTATATGAAGTATTACACTTCCTAGGCACTCTGGCCCCTTTTCAACATTACCGGCTCACCAACCTAAGTCGTATTTACATAATACATTATAGTTCGTAAGGGTTAGAACCAGGATGTTACATCCCCCTCCCATTATTTTTGAATTGTCCTCACTGCACAACACCATTCCAATGTTATTAACATTACAAATCTAGGCCCTCTGGCCTTAATTCACACAGGAAATCCAACCCAATATTATATACATAGGAACTCTGGCCTAAAATTAAACATGTATGCATAGGCATTCCGACCCAAAACATGTATAATGATCTTCATAATTTATATTTATGGTAGAAGTTCCAACCAACAAGCTCTCCTTCCCTCTCAGCCCTGCACAACCCAAAGAAATGAACCCCTTTCTCTGCCATGCAGTCCGTCAGGCTGTTCCACTTCTCTCAAGGGCTTCAATGCACTCAACCAAGAAGTTTCAGAGTTGTGGCTTCCAGAACCCCAGCTGTAGCAAGTCCATTGGAATTCCTTCCTTCCATGCCTTTGTCATTTAGTTGCTCCAACATCACCTTCTTTTCTCTCATAGTCTGGTACTTTTCTAGATCTTCAACATTCATCGTTTTCCTACAAAATTTCAAATTAGCAAAAATGTCAGTTCACAATTTGTGCATAAATTCTCATTATTTCTCATAATGTAAGAGTAAATTTTCATAATCCAATACAATACTTATTTGCGTGGTTCATGGATCCACATCCATATGGTTGTCTTGTTAACTTGGCTCACTGTTTTCCTTTGACATACTCATTGTGTGCATGACCCCCAATCAAGAGCCATCAAAGTCTCCTCTTCGTTGTGGTCACTCACCTTCAAGGCCCAGCCTCAGGCATCCCCTTATTTGCTATACAGTCCCTCAGGCAATCCATCTTTCATGACCAGGGATTTCTTACACAAGAAGATTTCTAGAGACTTTATCGAGTCTTACAGCCGAGGCGAATCTCTGGCGTGTGTGACCACAACAAAACATATTCTAGGGTGACCATGGCTTACCACAGGGTCCTTATGTCCCAACAATATCCTTTTCCATGTTTTCCAACTTGCATATCCAACATCTCATCTGTATTATACACATACAGTCATCATGAGATATAATTATAACCATTTCCAATCATAAATGTCAAATATTTTTTTTTATACAGGAAAACAAATTTTTTCCAAGCATGGTATTTCTACCCATAATGTTTGGCTCTGCAGCTGTAGATAGTAGTCTTACTTATGGGCTTACATCCCTACCATATTCAAGACCATCCTACCTACAAATTTCTCGATTTACATTAAGCCAAAACAATTTGTCAGTAATTTATTAAATTATAATTTCCAAAACTGTTTTATATAGGAAAAATAAAATTTCCAGACATGAGCTTCTACTCATAATAATTTGGCTCTTGCAAGAATAGGCATTGGTCTTCTTTATGGGATTACAACATTGCCATATCCAAGACCCTTTCTTCCTTCAATTTCAATATTCCTCAGCCAAACAAATTGTCAATATCTCATGTACAAGATATATATATATATATATATATATATATATATATATATATATATATATATATATATATATATATATATATATGACAATGATAAAAAACAAAAACAGAGAGAGCTCATAGATTTTTTTACAACTACAAATATATCACATATATCAATACAACTATCAATAAGAAAGAGCTCATCATTACCTATACATGTATTATCAACCAATATTTTCTTTCTTCTATCCTGAATATTTTTATCACTTTGTCCCCTCAACAGAGATTTCTTGTAATCTATCATTATGTAGCTTTTTTTTTTTAACCTGCAAATTTCTTGTTGTAATATCTAACAACTCTTGAAGTGTTTTCAACTTCATGAGTTAGAAATACTCCCATCATTTCATTTGTTAGCATAATCATTTCTATGTTATATAATATATATGTGCATTCACCCAATGCATTCAATAATTCCACTTGTAACATTTTTAATAACTCCAAAACTGATCTTAAAATTGTAACAACAACAATCCAATCACCTTCAACTAGTATTCATATTAAATATAATGCATCTATCCATCATTATGTATTTCACTACCACAGACTTTTCATAATGCAATAAAATAACAATCAATGTTCCCATACCCATGGCCACATCTACACAATGCATTCATGCATCAACTACATAATACCACATAAATATGTCATGCATTCCACCATGATGAGTTGGAAGGTCTAGCCAATGACTCAACACATCATCCACACACTTCCTACTGCTTGCCTAACTATTTGGTTACCTTCTTTTTCCACCCAAACACAACACCAAGAATATAATCCTTAAGTGCTCATCAATCTTAGCAGAGAGGTTGCAATCCAAACATTAGATATATAGTAGATACCAATGAGCACTAACATAGAGCTATATCCCTTTCATATCCAATCATATTATGGTCTCACACATGACTAGCTCTATGGATATTCATTGTTATATAAGGCGTATGTCTCCCGAATTAACCCGGTTATGATCACATAACCAATCATAACATAATATGAAACCACCATTTTATCTAAATGCATTCTAGCATCAACAACATTTGCATACTTCAGGCCTTTGGCCATTACGTATCAATTTAAATATTGAAATTAGATGAGGGAATTCTTACCTCAATCCACTTCAACATGTATGCATCAACATAAAATAAATGCATACCTGCCTATTTGTTATCAACCTACTTGTTTCTATCTAACCAACCGATATTTGTAGAAGCTCACAGACTTCCTCCTTCATCATTTTGATCACCATTCCTGTCACCCTCATGGGCCTTCACCTAGATGGAAATCACAAGAAACATCAACATCCACTCATTTAACCCTACTATATTAGTTTTCCTGAATACAAATCCATCATTAGTCATACTCAAACATAATAATAGACTATTCTAAATTCACGAGCATGTTATATGCATATCCAAGCATGTACATATGAAAAATTACACATCCATATGCACCAAGAATTTATTGTCAACATGCCTACTAATGCATATGCATTTTAACTTCATTGTATGCCTCATGCACTCTAGTGAATTTATGTTTTAATTCACTTATTTATTTATCTATTTATGTTGTAGCTGGTTGTCCTTGAACTCCTTCAGATCCTTTCTACCTTGTGTGCTCCCATTCTACTCATCTGCACTATGGTTCCTTGTTTTGAAAACTTTCCAACCAATTTCCACTTGGTCATTCTATAATCCAACCAAGGTGTTCTATTTTCAACAGCCTCTCCTAGGCAGTCATATCCAACTTTACCTTTATGAAACATTCAGGCACCCTGGAATGGAGTAGCTCAAACATTCCATCACTCTAGTACAATGTTCTTGAATCAAATAATATTTCTCCTTAGTTGTCCATTAGGCTACTTAATTAACCTTTCCCTGTGAAACCATACCTTTCACACTTAATATCATTCCCAATGGAAGTCCATTTTCACTCAATGAAACTTTTTAAGTGAGAGGGCATTCTGAATTCTCTGTATTGGCATCCTTCTTTCCGTTGTGAACTCTGATATCAAGAGTGGATATCTTTCAAACTTTTCCTTTTATTCCCATCCATTACTCTATTATCTAATATTACTCTTAAATTGATCTGATTACACCTCTAATCCTGACAAACCTGCCAACAATCATCTGGTTAGAATTATACATATTATACAAAATTGTCAATTAAATTTACAGGTACCTTTTCTGTTTAATTCATGAAGACAATTATATCAATTATAACAGTTATCCAAAAATAGAATGATTCCAGGTCATTCTCCTCTGAATCAGATTTCCAATGACTGAAATCTCACTCCAATTGGATATCGGAGTTGAAAGTTAGGGATCCCTCAGAAACCACTTTCAGTCCCCTGAGATGATACAAAAAATCAAAAATTGTAGAGGCGCTTCCTTCAAACCAAGTTCCATGTGACCACGACTTGAAACCATGGGATTAATCACCCTTTAGCGCCTCGCTCTGTGTTTTTCTACACATGAGCTTGTGCGAACACCAAATTCGAGGGATGGTCTACTTCTAGGCCCATTTTACCTTAGCATGGGACCAACACTGGGACTAAGTCCTCTGGACTTCGTCCTTCGGCTGTTTTCCCTTGTCGACTTTGTTTTTCCCCCAAAGTTGCACTTCACCGAAGCCTTTAATAACTCCACTAGAAAAAACGGACGGTCGAGATTTAATCTCCCATCGAAAGGGCGGTCCTGCCCTCATTTGGAGGCTTCAACAAAATCAACGGCTACAACTTAATAAGGCATTGAGACAGATGACACTCAACCAATTCAGAAATTTGGCACTCTGAGATATTTCCATTCCCGAGTCTTCTTCTTCCCCGAAGTGGTAATCCTCTAAAGCACTTACCTCTACTCCCTTTATTGGATCCAACAATCACAATAACTCTCGAAGGGTCTTAGATCAATGGACCGCATGAATTTTCTACTCTGGTACTCCAGGGCATTTCAAATCTTGAGTCACTCAATTCCCCGGAGTGATATCTACTAAAGTTCTTACAACATCCTTCCACTGCTTGATCTAATGGTTGAGAAAGGTCCCAAAGGGATCTTAGATCGATGGTCTGTGTGCCTTCACAACTTTGGGCTTCGACACTTTTCACTTGTAGAGACTTGAAAACCCCTGGAGTACCAAGTCTCTGGACTACAAGATCTATTGCCGCGTGTCTTTTGGGATCAACGGTCGATATGTACTCCAACCTTCAGGCCTTCGGGATTTCTTGACATAACGCAACCCGTCACATCATTTTCCTTCAGAGTGCCCAATCTCTGTACTGCATGATCTATCGCCACATGGAAAAATACTAGAAGTGAACATGTGGCCTAATCAGGAGGGTGACATGTGTCATGTTCTAACTGAAATTTCAATCCTCCATAGGTTCAAAACTCACTGACATGCGACACACATCCCATGTGTCCACGTCATCCTAGGTGGCGTCAGTGAGCCACGTCACTTTAAAATTTTGGGCTTCAGAATATTTTACACTTGCATTTCAGGGTCCATATCATCTCCAGGTGAAGTCATCATGCCCCACCACTTTGGCTCTTTCGGCTTCAAAAATTCGGGCTTCAGGAGTTTCCACACTAGCACACTCCAATTCTCCCAAACTCTGAATTCCCGAACTGGAAAATCTTCTGACACGTGTCTCCCTCATCGAATGGTCCGTATAAACTTTGGAATTCGGGACTTCGGGAGATATTGCTACAAATATCAACGATTGTTTTTTATTTTAGATCAATGGTCCACAATTACTTTGGGACTTTGGGTAGTTCTTTCCCTAGTGCTTTTCTTTGCAAAACCTTCCGGAGTACTAAGTCTCTGAAGTGAGAGATTTGGTGCCACGTGTCCTTGTTGATGGATGGTCTAGATGAATTATGGGCTTCGAGCCTTCGAGAGTTCTGGATTTTCACATATGTCTTTCTTCCGAAGTGGTTATCTATCAGAGTGCAGGATCTCTTTCCATGTGTCCACTTCAATCAATGGTATGGATCTACTCTAGCTCTTCGGAGCTTCAATCTTTCAGGAGTCCTTTACTCACTCAAATTCTTCTTGCTTCCTCCCAGAGTATGATATTGCTTGACATGTGTCCATTTCTTGAAGATCAACAACCACGAGTGATTACAGAGACTCAAATCACTCACTCTTTAATTTCCTTTCCAATATCCACAAAGCGAAGATGCTCGTCCGTAGTGGGATCGATATACACCATTGATTTGTTGATCTAGCAAGATCAACGATTATAAGCGATTGCAGGCTCATAGATTGATGGCGCTTTAATTTACTTCCCGATCCTTGTAATGTGAAGATGCTCATTTGTAGTGGAATTGATATCCATCGTTGATCTGTTGATCTAGCAACATCAACGATCCTGAGCTATTGCGGGCTCACAACTTGTAGAAAATTTAATTTTCTTCCCGATCCCTGTAATGCAAAGATGCTCGTTTGTAGTAGGATCGATATCCACTGTTGATCTATTGATCTATAAATATCAACGATATTGAGAAATTTTGGGCTCCCAACTTGCATAAACTTTAATTTTCTTCCTGATCCCTGCAATGCCTACCCACCATCGATTTCTCTCCAATGAGATCTGATGATTGTGACGTAACCTTTTTTTCCCCTTCATCGAACAAACCTTGTTCACCTACCCTCCGATCCAATGATCCTGGATCTCTCTTGATCCCATAGTGGATATCACTCCCAAATTCGAAAGGGACAATCACGATCCTTCGATCCCTTACAAAGGATCTCTAACATTCTGTCTCCTATGTAAATTCTTCAACGCCATTCCTCCTGAGCTTTTCGACTTCAAGGACATAAAATGATCCCAACCATGAGACTCTGACCAACAGACCTGGCCCATAGTGCCCCAGTGTTTCAACCAGAATCTCTAATACCAATCTGTAACATACCCAACCACCCACAGGATGGGCTATGCCACTTAATCCGACTACAACACACCCAACCACCAGTAGGTGAAACGCACTGTAGTCCCAAGACCCAATTTTCTGATCTTATCTCGAAATCAAAGGATTGTTCATGAACATTAGAGGCATGAAAACCACATGCATAAGATAATATCCAGGCTACAACATAAATAAGTAAATAACATGCCATGCAAAACAAATAACAAGCAAACAGGAACATTAGAATACATATCTTAGAGATAATTAAATACACAGCGGAAATAAACATTACACATAAAACACAAAGAGCACTTATCTTTACAAGTAAACGTTCACCAACTGGTTGCATAACAAGGGCGTTCCTACCAACCATAGACATTGTTTTTCATTTACTCTCAACAGTAGGTCACCCCTGAGCCAGGGCTATGAATCTACAAGGACAGGTCCTAGGCCAAGTCTAAACACACATCAGTTGGGTAAGTAGCTCTCAGGTTTCCCAACCTCACAGCAAATCCTAATTTATAGATCACTTTCCCCCTCATCCTACACAACCCCAAGAAATGGACACCTTTCTCTTCCATGCAGTTCCTAAGGCTGTTCCATTTCTTTCCAGGGCTCCATGGCTACTAGTCAAGAAATCTCCCTACTAGAAACTCTAAGGACTCTCAGTTGAGGAGAGTTCCATCCAAACTGCCATCAATATCATGCACACAGGAATCCATTCCCTCCTAGAATGATCAATAAAACATTACATCCATTCAATGATGACTCTCCTCTTCCTTCCATTCATTTCCATGCTCAACCCAAGAGCACATGAACTAGCAGTAGTGAGTAAAAAGGAAGAAGAACAAGAGAACAAGGGGAAAAAGACGAACCATGAGAAGAACTATCCTCTAACTTCACCCCAATCCACCCTCACGTATACATTCATATCCATACTCACATCAATAGCATATGAATGCAGCAAGAGTGAGGCTCCCAAAAAATGAAGAGTGGAAAAGGTGTAGCGATGAATGAATAACAACAAGTGAACCCCCACCCAAACTAAATATGGGTTTGTACAATTACTTGGAAATCAAGAACCACATGGCCTCCCCCAAGAAGCTCATGTAACCCCTTTTCTCCATAAAATCAATTATGGGTAAATAAAAAAATAATAAAAAAGATTAGCCCCTCAAGCCCCCCTCTCTCGTGGAATCATAGCCCCCTATCTCTTTTGTCCTTGTCTGTCTTGCAACCAACAGTGTATTTTATTAAAGTATATGAAGTATTACATTTCCTAGGCACTCTGGCCCCTTTTCAACTTTACCGAATCACTAGCCTAAGTCATATTTACATAATACCTTATAGTTCGTAAGGGTTAGAACTGGGATGTTACATCCCCCTCCCCTTATTTTGACACTGTCCTGAGTGCACAACACCAATCCAATGTTATTAACATTACAAATCCAGGCCCTCTGGCCTTAATTCACACAAGAAATCCAACCCAATCTTATATACATAGGAACTTTGGCCTAAAATTAAACATGTATGCATAGGCATTCCAACCCAAAACATGTATAATGATATTCAGAATTTATATTTCTAGTAGCAGTTCCAACCAACAAACTCTCCTTCCCTCTCAACCCTCCACAACCCAAAGAAACAAACCACTTTCTTTGCAATGCAGTCCCTCTGGTTGTTCCACTTCTCTCCAGAGATTCAGTGCAGTTGTAATGTTCCCAAGCCAATATGCCAAGAACATCACGATTTTGGGTGTTTTTTTAAACCTTTACTGGTTGTGGCATTTCGTCAAACACTTTGCTGATTTACTTGTTTGTATGTGTTTACTTGCAGGTTGACCTCTTGATTTTGGCCTTAGGGTTTATGTTGTTGAATTTAATGTGTGTTGCAACAATAAACAAGAAGATACTGTAATGGACCATACCTCAATCATATGCAAGATCAACAATATGATAGACAAGTGTTGTGCTACTTATATGTCTAATATAATGCACTCATTAATTATCAATTCGGGATTCGTAATCAACAGAGTTACAAGACACCAATAAGAAAGGTAATTCCTAATGTCATGAGTATAGAATCAAACTAGATTATATATGCTAGAAACAAATCAAGATAGCAAACCACAATGCACTTTGGTTGTCTTTCACAGAGAGGCTATCTATTCCATTATGGAACATGCAAGTATGATATGGAATTTGTTTGATAGATCAACTCTGATGTCTGACCCATAAAACTAATTATGCAATCCACACTTTATGAAAGGAAATCACACATCAATCAACATAGCATGAGTAGTTCGATAGTTAATATATTGGTTCTGCTGTGGTTCACAATGAACTTCACTAGTTCTTCTCCAAGTAGTTTTGACTATTGCTGCCAACAGCTATGATCACTCAAGGAAATCAAACTCATGAGAATAGAAACAAAGCATATGTAAAAACCGAGCAATTAAAGATCTAAGCATTTGTAAAATGGAAATCTTAATCTAAGCTACATTGCTATCATCTAACAGAGTTAAAGCTTTAGCTAATTCACTGTCTATACTACTGAAAACAAACACTAATACTAATCTATGAAGAGGATGACCTTTGTTGGGCGGTGGGCCCTTGCCGCTTCAATAGGTCAGTTGTTGAATTCTATAGGAAGCTTTCTCTTAAGACACACATTACTCTCACTCACACTTCAAAACATAAAATCAAAACTCTCTTTACAACTCAACTCATTCTTAATCATAGATAATCAGAATATGAAGATAAAATAAAATTCCATTAATCTTTACTCAGGACATATTCTGTACTATCATACATTGCTTACATATTGGTGATATGCTATCTCTCCTACTCTTCTACCATCCTTGCCACGGCTATTTAATAGTTTGCATCGTGAAACACAAGGAGGCGAAGTGATTTGCAAATCATTCAATTTTTTAAGTTTAATCATTCAGTTACATCTTTAGCCTCATCCTCATGACACGAAGTGCATGAGGATGAGGCAATTAACAAACTGTTCTTATCATAGTCTTGCTAAACGAATAGACATCCACCAAGAGGCGAGATTTGGCACTTAACTTAGTGCATTCGGCTCTTCCATATCAGTACCGGATCGTAACAGGCAGATGGTACCGGATCACGACATGCACAAAAGGTGGTATCAGATCACAACAGGGCGCAAAAGGTGGTACTAGATCATGACAGGTTGTGTTCTTTGGTACCGGATCATGACAGGGCATGTTCATTGGTACCGGATCACCATAGGTAAGATTTATTACTGGACGTGTTTGGTACCGAATCAGACAACAACAATCTTGGTGCACAGGTACCGGATCATGACAGAGTTGGCACATGAATGCTAGACATCTAGGGTCAAAGATTCACATATGACAAATCAAGCATTAGTATATGAAATATTTAATTCCTTAACTCAATAAACCACAAAATACATGAATTAACCATACTTTACCTTATGACCTTAATATTGGCAAGTGATAGCGTTCTTGTCATCCATTCAAGCTTTAGGTAGGTTCAAAAAGGTATAGGAGAAGAGTAAAATAGGGTAATGATAATGTCAATTTCAGGTCTCAACAACAAGCCAAAACAACTCAGATATGATTTTATTCATAAATAGAAGAACCTGATACAATGAAGGTGTCGATGTGGAATGCTCAACAGATGGATCTAATAAAATAGGAGCTTCTACAAAATGTTCCAAGAAGATACTATAAGCCTCCAAAGGTTGAATACACCATGAATACCAATACAAGAAAGATATGGGTTGTATGAAGTGTCAACCCCCAAGCTGGAAGATTCCATGCCCTACTGGATCACTGAATAGCCTCAACAATTCAGCCCTGCTGCTAAATATGTCCAATCACTCCGGTAAATATTCCAAACAATAGATCAGGTAAAGGCAATAACAACCCAGGTTCTCAAATCTCCAAGATCCCTCTCAAACTCATGGCTCTAACTCTCCTCCAAGGAATGGTGTGCCCCCCTGGATGCCTGAAACCCTAGATAATTTGACCTCCCTCCAAGAGACCTCAAACAACTCCACCAATCCACTAGAATGATATATCGAGGCATGAAACTGAAAAACCAAGTGCTCAAATAGGCAAAATACCTGCTAGACCCTTGGATCTAGCCACCCTCCAAAGAATGATGCACCCTTCTCTTAGGGAAATCGTCCCACTCTCAATGCAAATCAATCCTCCATAAAAACATCTATGGAAGCATCCAATAATGGTGCTATGGCACCTGGAAGGAAAACCCAATACTTGGAATTCCCATAATCTCTTCTCCTCAGCTAGATTGAACCCTGCCTCAATGGATGGTGCGCCCCTCTTGCTGGAAACCCTCAACTGGTGCGCCCTCTTTCTCCCTACACCTATAAATCGTATAGAATCCTCCCACAACTAAGTAGATCTGAAGTAGAATGGTCTGGGGGAGTATTTCATCCCCAAGACCAAGCTTGGGACAAGATAGGTGGAATATTTCACCACTGAATCGTCCTCTAGGGTTTGTTAAGTCAAAACCCTCAAAAACCCCAAGGTATGGGCTCTCTAGCTAGAAGCCAGATATCAAAATGATAAACATACATGAATTAATGGATAGAGGCCCTTGCCTTTCCTTTATACTTCCTGATCACCTTGTCCCTCCAAAGTGACTTTCATTTTATTAATATTTTATTAATTAATTAAATCACTTTAATTAATTAATTAACCTTTTTACCCCTGAAAAGCACCTTATCTCTCTTTGTGGATTCCTTGGCCAGTAAAAGTAACTTCTCACCATCTTATCATGTAGTGTTTCTCTTCCCTATTCCAATGAGCTATTACATTGAGAGGTTCCTCCAAGTATTGTTCCTAAAATGATCTCTTCAGTGAGATTAATTAACTTATAGCTCAAAATACTCAAAATCATGGAAATTGTCGGAATGCAATAGAACCAAATCCAACTTGTGGGGAATGGATCATAATGATGAAATAGGATGAGAGATGCAAGATGGACCCCAAAATACCTCTCAATCATCTTTGTACTCGCTCGAATGTCTCTATGATCTATCACTCACCACTGTATGCCCTGACATAATCATGTCGTCTCCCGTATACTCATGTCGCATCATAGATCCTGAGCATACTATTGGATCAAACTATGTCTAAAGGTCAACCACTCTTAGAACACAAATGGAAGGGTCCTCCATAAACTGGTTCTCCTCTGCTAGACCACCAACATCCTCTAGCCATGTGACCAAAGGACATATCTGACTATCCACTAGGATATATGAAGTGGACCTCTGAGGAATATCCTCAAGGAGCTCCTTTGATATGGAATCTTATTCTTGAAGGGTTGTATGTGTGCCTCTCAATAATCCTCGAGTGCTCTCCAAATCCAGTGTGAGAAACTAGATCCTCCTGTGCACTCACCCTGCTACTATCATCTATGCTTGAATCCCATATAGATGTGTCTAGACATGTTCTATGGTCATATTGACTACTAAAGAGTGCATCCTCATCAATGCAGGTTGATCTTGGAAGTAAGCACCCCATCAACCTGTCAACATCCACAATCTTATCAACTAATGGAGTCTCCAAAAACCATGACTCAAACTTCTCATGTTGATATGTGAGTGTAGTGTCAACTGTCTACACGTCATATATCCCCTCTTGGATCTGTGGACCTACATGCCCATGGTGTGCATCCCTCACGTACGACTCCTCTATGCTACTACTATCCTTATGTGATGTGGCTGTCATAGGTGTCTGGAAAGAAGATATATGTGTCATGGTCAATAAAGGAAGTTGGTCATCTGTAGGTGCTAACACGTGTGAGTCATCACTAGTGTCACCACTCTACTGAGGTGTAAGGTCATCAACAATATGTGATATGACTGTTGAATCATAAGTACTATCCTCCTATCCATCCCACTACTCCTCCAATGTGAAAGGGTCACTATCCCTCTCAAGCATGCCAAAATCACCAGCCTCTGTGCAAGAGTCACTATCACTAGCTTCTATGCAAGAGTCACTATCATCATCAGACTACTCTAGATAACCATCTATTGATCCATCCTCAAATGCCTCATCATAAATTCCATAGCCTACCTCAATAATATGCTTCTAACCCTTACCCCTACACCTATGATTTGGTTCCCAATGCACCTTGCAATTGTAGCAAAGCCGCATGCTCCTAAGGGGTGTGGGGATGCTATGTTCTTCCTTCCACCCATTAGCTATTCCTTCTTGCAATTTTCTAATCTGTTCGCTATTACGTTTTATGCTGGCCATCAAATCTGCTAAGTCCATTTCCCTTGTAGCTTCTATGTCTCTCTTTTCCTCTACTACGCCAATCCAATGTGTAACCTTATCTTTTCTCTTACTAGGATTTTTATAGGATACAAAATGATGGAATGTTATTAGACCTCTGAGATTCTCATTGAGGGTTTGATATTCCCTCTCACAATCAACAATCCTTCCTCTAAAATCCCACACATCCCTCTCTCCTTTTAAAGACCCTCAGGCTGGAAGGAGTCTAAGCTCTAATACCACTGTAATGTTCCCAAGCCAATATGCTAGGAACATCACGGTTTTGGGTGGCTTTTTAAACCTTTACTAGTTGTGGCATTTCGCCAAACACTTTGTTGATTTACTTGTTTGTATGTGTTTACTTGTAGGTTGAACTCTTGATTTCGGCCTTAGGGTTTATGTTGATGAATTTAATGTGTGTTGAATAAATAAACAAGAAGATACCGTAATGGAACATACCTCAACCATATGCAAGATCAACAATATGATAGAAAAAATAAAACATCTTAGATATGATTTTATTCATAAATAGAAAACCTGATACAATGAAGATGTCGATCTGGAATGCTCAACATATGGATCCAATAAAATAGGAGCTGCTAAAAAATGCTCCAAGAAGATACTATAAGCCTCCAAAGGCTGAATACACCATGAACACTAGTACAAGAAAGATCTGGGCTGTATGAAGTGTCAACCTCCAAGCTGGAAGACGCCACGCCCTGCTGGATCACTGAATAACCTCAACAATTCGGCACTGCTACCAAAGATGTCCAATCACTCCAATAAATGTGCCAAACAATAGATCGGGTAAATTCAAGAACAACCCAGGTGGTATAATCTCCAAGATCCCTCTCAAACTCATGGATCTGACTGTCCTCCAAGGAATGGTGCACCTCCCTAGATGCTTGAAACCCTAGATAATTCGACCTCCCTCCTAGAGACCTCCAACAGCTCCACCAATCCACTAGAATGATAGATTGGGGTACGAAAATGAAAACCCATTTTCTCAAATAGGCAACATACCTGCTAGACCCTTAGATCTAGCCACCCTTCAAAGAATGATGTGCCCTCCTCTTAGGGAAATTGTCCCACTCTCAATGCAAAGAAATCCTCCATAAAACGTCTCCAGAAGCATCCAATAATGGCGCTATGGCACTTGCAAGGAAAACCCAATAACTAGAATTCCCAAAATCTCTTCTCCTCAGCTAGATCAAACCCTTCCTCAATGGATGGTGTGCCCCTCTTGCTGAAAACCTCAACTGGTGCGCCCTCTCTCTCCCTGCACCTGTATCTGGTATATAATCCTCCTACAACTAAGTAGATATGAAGTAGAATGGTGTGGGGGAGTATTTCATCCCCGGTACCAAGATTGGGACAAGCTAGGTGGAATCTTTCACCACCAAATCGTCCTCTAGGGTTTGCTAAGTTAAAACCCTCAAAACCCCTAAGGTATGGGCTCTCTAGATAGAATCCAGATATCAAAATGATAAACATACATGAATGAATGAATAGAGGCCCTTTCCTTTCCTCTATACTTCCTACTCACCTTGTCCCTCCAAAGTGACTTTCATTTTATTAATATTTAATTAATTAATTAAATCACTTTAATTAATTAATTAACCTTTTTACCTCTAAAAATCACCTTATCTCTCTTTGTGGCTTCCTTGGCCACCAAAATCCACTTCTCACCATCCCATCCTGTAGTGTTTCTCCTCTCGATTCCAATGAGCTATTACACTAAGAGGTTCCTCCAAGTATTGTGCCCAAAATGACCTCTTAAATGAATTTAATTAATGTATAGCTCAAAATACTCAAAATCATGGAAATCGTCAGAATGCAACAGAACCAAAGCCAACCTATACGGAATGGATCATAATGATGAAATGGGATGAGCGATGCAAGATGAACCCAAAAATACCTCTCAATCATCTTTGTACTCGCTATAACCTCCATCTGGCTACTTTGGTCATGATAATCTTGTGTAATGTAATGATGTCCCAAAGTGGGGACATTACAGTCCTCCCTGCTAGAAAATTGCTTGTCCTTGAGGAATAACCAAATTCCCTCAAGTATAATACCAGGATCGCATGTCCACCTGTGGGACACACATTAGACCCCATCCAAAGATGAACTAATACACACTCTCCCCCCTAGTTCCCATATCAAGACATGAACTGCAATCCCCTGGGAAGCATAATCTTGAAATGTATCAACACCGCGAAACTCCTGCTCGTGACTCATGGCCTCATCCCTTACTGATTCCATCCTCCAATATACTACCAAGATCAACATGAACTCCATCAATTGCCCATGCTGATGAAAGAATGAGGTACTGCTATACTTCTATGAGACACCCTCAAGTGATGTGCTCTCATCAACACTGAAGCTCAATGGAAAGTTAGAACAACTTTCCCTTGCAAAGGTCCACTTTCCCCTATAAGTCAGTGAAATGCTCAATGCTGCAATCCTTGTGTCCCATGCTATCCTTTTTCAAAGATCACCATGCTGACACTACATTATGTTGTCCATGCCTGACTGCTCCCTATATATATACCAGATCCTCCACTCCTTGATCCTCAAGCTGAAGTACTTGTGGAACTTGGACTTGCTGTTCAGAAGCTGCATCTATAAGGACATCTCTGTGGAAGCAATAGCTTTCCAACCATATCCATGCCCGATCATGATGATCAAGAGGGAGAAAATTTCTCGCTCCATAGGAAAAGAATGTCCAGGCCCACTCCAAACCAACCCAAGGTGGAGTGTGTGACTATCTGGCCCAACCTGGGTCAATATGACGTAAAACATCCTGCTAACAAAATGAACTCCTAGATCACATGGCAAACTTGGAAGTTTATCACTTCCAGTCTCCGCTAGCTACTCTTGGGTCAAACTGATCATTGTTAGAAGCCCTCTGTGCTCATCTATTTTCACCTGGCCTATGATGCTCACCATCACACACCAAATCTCAACTGTCTTCCTAACACAATCCACCTCTGACCTGATGTATGTCGTAAAAGTACTCCTGTCAGGTGGTCTGGGCCTACTCACTCTCCATGCCCTGTACCATTGTCTATCTCTCCTCATGCTGCTGTCAATGATAAATGTGTAGGGAAAGGCTAACAGAAACCTATGTAGCTGACTATATATCCATAAAAGATCACATTCTTTGGTCAATCCCAAGGATTCAACCAAAATCTCATCCACTAGCATCCATGGTACATACTCTCCTGTGATCATCACTAACTCCCAATCATCCAGTACAACTGGGAGTAACTCCTCCAACTGTTGGTCCACTAACCTATACCTCTCATCTCTCATGCAACTCTTGATATGGTGTAGGTGATATCCCCTAACTATGTGATATTGTAAAGGAGTGGCATATGCATGCTCCCCTAAGTGTGTCTCCTCTCTGCAAGGAAATACACCCCTCTGAATCCCACCATATAACTTGACATGTCTCTGTGAGCTATCACTCACCACTGTATGCCCCGACATACTCATGCCATCTCTTGTATACTCATGATGCATCATATATCCTGAGTGTACTACTTGATCAACCTTTGTCTGAAGGTCAAACACTCTCGGAACACAAATGGAAGGGTCCTCCATCAACTGGTGCTCCTCTTCTAGACCACCAACATCCTCTAGCCATGTGACTGAAGGACATATCTGACTATCCACTAGGATAGATGAAGTGGACCTCTGATGAATCTCCTCAAGGATATCCTCTGATATGGACTCTGATTCTTGAAGGGATATCTATGTGCCTCACAATAATCCTCGAGTGCTCTCCAATTAATGAGTGAGTTGGTCCACCTCCAACTCCTACTCCCTCAGGGACCTGTGATACATCTCGCCAATCCCCCATAGGTAGTCCCTGTCTATCAACAACTGTTGGTAGTTAGTACTCATCATAGACACTCTCTCCTTGAGGGTATGAAGGTCATCCATGGAAAATCCCTCATCTTCACTACCATGTGCCACTGATGCCCTCCAACAGTAATCGACCACCCATGCATCCGTGTCATAAAAACGTCTATCGACTTCCATGATCATAGCCTCAATAACTCTCAACTGTCCTCCTAAGTGGTGTGTGTTATCCACAAATTTGGTCATTGTGATGATGTCATGATGATGTCATGGTGATGGAAAATAAAGCTCTTTACCAAGAATACTTTCCTGAGAAAAGTTACAGTTGTCCTATTCCAGAATTCATACTTTGAAATATGTTCGCAGGCTGCTTATACATTCACCTGCGGGAATGACTATTTCCCGCAGGCTACCTTAAGCTAGGGTGTGAACTTCCCACACTGTGATCATGGTTAGGGTGCGGACATGATTTTAAAGGGGAAAATGATAAAGATCTCGAATCTTCTAGAAGGGAATCTTCTAAGGATGAGTTGGCTTTCGAGTGGTTACTCAAGTACTGACATTCCAGATATATTGGGATCATTCCCTATCCAAGTAACTAATCTATATCTTCCTATATATTGAGGAGATTTCTCATGGAAAGGGTTAATTCAAGAAGATCAACAAGTTAGTAAAGGATTGATTAGAGAATTAGTGCAAGACTGTATGGAAGACTAATGCTACAACAACAAGAGACAACAACAAAGTCATCACATGTGGTAAATTTTCTTCATACATGAGAAAGTGTGTGTGTCAGAGCTAGAAGCCGTCGAAAGGAGACCTATGACATCAAGGCTCAGGTTGTAAGTTTCTCTTTCAATTAATGAAATATAGTAATATGTCCCTTTCCCATAAAAATGATGTCATTTTATTACATAATTCCTTGATCATATGTATAGACTAGTCATTGAATATCTTAACTTGTCTTTACTTCGATTTGTTCATCTTGTTGTGATCTGGACGGGACGAGAGAATTGAAGCAGATCTTGGAACAACAGAGACATAAGGAAAGCGTTCATAAGGTATGTCCATAGCCCTTATCTCTTAGTTCATTCAATAGGCTAGATCTAGGGAAAGTGTATTATTCTGTCCTGTTTTGTTCTAGATACCAGGTGGATCTAGGGAGGTTAGTTAGTGTCCACACCTACGGACTTGTCCTATAACAAAACTGGCGACTCCACTGGGGATCTATCCCTTTTTGTCTTTTTGGTTTTTTGAACTTTCTATGGCCATTTGCTATGTTTGCATTTTTCTCTTGATTTGTATATCTCTGAGTCCTCAAGATACCCTGAGAGACCTTCTGGGTCTATAAGCCAATTTGATTTTTTCTTGCTCTTTCAAATTTTTCAATAGTTTCAGGGATTCCCGCACTGTGTCCATTAGCAGCATGCGAGAACCTTGACTGTTCATACCCTGCATATATGTTTCACTGTGGATAGTTCACAAGTTGCATCAAACTGGCCTGCGAGAACCATAGTTTCTTGCACTGTGTCCCACACCAGCCTGCGAACAGTTTTTGAAATTTTTTTGAATTCAAGTTTTAACCCTGTCAATAGCTCATTTATGTTGATTTGGACTTCTTTGGCTTATTGAATTAGTGACTTACCTATCTTTTGCTATAATTGACTTGCTGGACCTAATCTAAGTTTTTTAGGTCTTCTTGCCTTTGAAACTTGACTTTCGTTTCTTAGCTTTTGTTGGCCTTGTCATTCTCTCTGCTTTATAGAGTTGAGTGCATCTGACTCGCTGAGAACCAGGGATTTGTTGAGAGTTGAGTGCATCTGACTCGCTGAGAACCAGGGATTTGTTGAGAGTTGAGTGTTTAGTGTTTCTCTTATACTTGTTGGTTCAAAAAGACAAATTTTTCATTTACATTGAGAAGTCTTTTTGGTTTGTTTTTGTTTTTGCTTTCATTGAAAGTATTGGATTGGGTTGTTTAATCGAATCTTTACATTTTGGTTTTCTTTTCTCATCATTCAGAGTTCTTCTTGGAAAGTGAACTGCATGTTTTCTTTCAAGTTTTGTTTTTGCTTGTTGCAAGAACATTGAAAATCAAAGTTTTAAGAGTATTGAAGTTTTGAAAAAGACATTTTGACATTGTTCATTGCTACATGATTGTTTGCATTGGCATCTAAAAGGAAATTGAGCATTACATTTGCATTGTAGTATTGAGTTTGATTCGGAAATTAATCTCTCTCTCCCATAACTAGGATTCATTGAATGAAACGAATTCTATTTCATCATATCCTTGCATTATTTGGGTCAGAGTCATACATCACGAGTTTCATTTCCATTGCCTTTGAGTAAACAATAGCCTGTAAAAAAATTGCGTAATGTTAAAATTGATCTAGTAATTCTTTTCTAGGGCTCTTTTACACCAACATTTAGCTAGGCTAGTGCTTTGGAGTAGGAAGAGAGACACACTCTCCAAAAGCTCAAAAACACACGATAGCATCTTGAGTTAGGGATTGTAAAATTCCATTGGCTGCATATTGTCCTGGGAAGCCCTTCTAACACAAGGGTCAAGAA
Organism: Picea glauca; assembly: GCA_000966675.3. Taxonomy (NCBI): domain Eukaryota; kingdom Viridiplantae; phylum Streptophyta; class Pinopsida; order Pinales; family Pinaceae; genus Picea; species Picea glauca. The sequence continues at coordinate 846,336 of JZKD02S2416404.1, read as the reverse complement.
TTAGGTCGCATTGGTGTTGGCAGAGCTACTAACCTGATTTGTTGACATCAGTGTAGAGATTGCACGTATTACGGGGGTCACTCCGAGGTATACCCACAATTATGAGTGGAAGCCTTTGAGTTGATTTCGGGCTAGATACCC
>JZKD02S2416404.1:802006-812023 GCA_000966675.3 Picea glauca | reverse complement strand
AGGCCATTATTTCTCTCCCTTGACATTGGTTGACATTGGTTACATTTCCTTGAGACAACCCTTAGAATAAGAAATTAATGGTGCACCAAACTATTGTTTGAAATGTCTTTCTACTATCCTCACAGATAGGGATCATTGCTATTGGCTAATAATGATGAGTCATGTGAATTTCCCTCCAAATCTACACAATAAAACTATTGTAGTAACATGGTAAAAACCTTATATGCATGATTGAAATTAACTATGGGAAAGACCCCATGCTTATGAATAATCATTGAAGATACAAACATTGTCCATGATCCATTGAATTCAGAGGTCATATGGCTACCAAGAAGGCTAATCATCTTCCTGTGAATGCATTCAAGAAATCTGTTGTTTAAAATACATACTAAAACCTATTGTTTTGTAGCCTTTTCTATCATTTGTATAATCACTTTTTCTATTGTTATATTCTCTAATTCACTATCTTCTGGCCTGTTATCACTTTTCTTATCAAAATTGAGTCCAAACTACCTCCATAACTCCCTTGAACAATGAAATTGCATGCAAAGATTGGAAAATATATCACAAAAGGTCAAATTAGTTTTTTGGCTTTATTCACATGCCAATATTGGATAAAGTTGAGCCTAAGATTTTCTTGGCAAAATTAGCCTTGGTAACTTGGCATGTTTGTCGATCAAGAATTAGAAGGTGGTATAAAACACTTTATTTGAAGCTTAAATTTAGGATATATAGAATTAACATATATGCAAAATATACCCAAGAGGCATAAACTAGGTTGTGGGGTGATCAAATTTAGCATATAGAATCAAGGTTTGGAAACTGATCCAGGAGCATCATAAGAAGCCAACCAAGCAAGCAACGTAAAAGCGAGAGACAACTCGAAAAGCACCAGTGCACATTTTGAAGTGTTTTGAGATTAATGAATGGAAATTAATGTAATAGCTAAGGGAAGCGTACTTACATTTATATCTAGATATTGTAAACAGATCTTGAGCATTTCTCTCATCTGTAGAATGTAGAGGCATTTATGCGTAATGAATGCAAGTAGGTAGATTTAATTTAATAGATTAGACAATTTAGAAATATAGGAGGGAAAACAGATATAGACACCCTCACCCTTATATCATTGTAAATTTTTGGATGCTCATTCAGATTTCATAAGCTGTAGAGCTGTAGCAGAGAGCTGTAGAGAAGAACCCATGTACAGGAGCATTTGAGTTAATATATGAAGCTTTGAATCAATTTTCATGGTGTTATGATGCTTACTGTTTACATTTGTTGAATGGTATGTTTATAGTTGATTTGTTTCTCTGTTATCCATTTGTTTCAATGTTACATTGTGTGTATGATTTCATGGTGAATGCATGAAGTCTGAGAGAGGAGAAGAATGAGTTTCAATTGTTTCTCTTCCTGAGAATTCCTGCAAGGAGTACAGTGAACGCCCGCAAGGTGTGCATTGATGAGGGTCTGAGTTTTATCTCATAAAGCTTAGGAGAGATATCGTTGTTCTCATACCAGCTAAAGTGCAGGTGAAGCACAGAGTTGTGCAAGGTGTGTGCAGGCTAGTTGGAGCCTTAGAACTTATTAACTAAGGGGAAGATTGAGAGGACCATTGTTGTAAAAAGTGCACAGGTTCAAAGACTCAAATAAACAGAGGTTATTTGAAGATTTTCCGTAAGGAGGGCGAGCATAGATCCTTTTTGGAAGCTTGAGTTTACAAGTGAAAGCTCAGGAAGGATAACACCTTTGAAGTGCTCAAAGGGAGATGGATATTGAAATCCTCTCATAGAAGTTAAGTTCTGGAGGGAGAACATCAAGTTGTTTGGACAGGGGTCATTGAGGAGTGCATCTGGTGGTCATAATTCTCCATGGAGAACTCACGAAGTCGTGAGGACCGTAGGATCTAGAGGAGCTGTAAGGTGGTTAGGAGTTGGGTGAATCTACCACCCTGACATCAAGAATCAATGTGGACCATTGATCGTGGTCTGTTTGAGCCGTTAGATTATTTCGGGGATTCATGATTTTCATGTTTGGAGTGCAGGAAAAAATCCTTGGTCATGCAAATTCTCGGATCATGAAAAGGATTATTAGGTGTGGAATTTCAGAATTTTAGGGTTCGGCATACCAGAAATTTCGATGACAAGGAATCGAGACTCTTTGCATTGAAAATCCTGAAGTCGCGAAACGCGGTGTGCCTTTGGTGTGGGATTTCGACATTTCAGCTTTCTGGGGTTCGAGAAGTAGGGGAGGCAGCGAATTTGGAATCGAGAGTTTCAAACTCTCGGTTCACAAAATCCTGAAGAGGGAAAGGAAAAAATCCCAAAAAGGTTGAGGGACAATAGTCGTTGGGTACCAATCGAGTTTCGGGGTTTCAGGACTCAAGTAGTGAAGTTTCATGGTCAACACAATTCCTAGAATCGTGAAGAGAGAAACGTTGAAAAGGTGGGTCCCAAGTCTCAGTCAGAAGGTACGTGCGGCGGAAGTAAAAGGATGGGTCAAGCTTCGGCGAAAATCCTGAAAGGCCATCGATCTCACATTCCATGGGATGTTGAGCCCATTTCGACATTTCAAAATTTTTGAGCTTGGGGAATCATAAGGGAAGAGGAACGACTGTTGGATGTTCGCACAAAGTCCCGAAAGTCAAAACTAGTGGCCGAAAAGGTGGCATGTGCTTTTCGTGTTGGAGGAGTCAACCTTCGTTGACATTTCACATTTCAACATTTTCCAAGAGTCGCGGAAATACATCGGGACTCTCCAACTCTCGAAACCCAAAGTCCTTTGTGGCTTAAACAAAGGGTTTGATTAACCCTTGGCATGGTTTTAGTGAAGATCCTGTGCAGATCCCGACCCGAGGGCAAGGGGGTCTGCGTCAAAGTGTTATCAGAGCACATAAAAAATTCTTTGCTTTCTGTAGCAGAGAGAAAAGAGGAAAATTTTTCAGCCATGCTGCAAAGAAGAAGAGATAGGCCAATGCCTGATCCAGCAGTGGAAAGAGAAATGCGTGAATTACGTGCCAGGATTGATGCTATGGAGACAACAAAGAGGCGCATAGTCGACTCTGGGGGTATCAACAAGGTTGAAAGTGAAAATGAAGCTGGAAACAAAGGAGAAGAAGTTGTAGTTGAAGATGTTGCAGACGAACGCCTATTCAGGGTTGTTGCAAGGATAGGTGCCAGAGAAAAAATGGACATGCCAATGTACGAAAGAAACTTGGATGTTGAAGAACTTCTAGACTGGATTAGAGCTCTAGACAAATACTTCGACTATGAGGATGTTGAAGAAGATAAGAAAGTCAAACATGTCGTTACTAGACTTAAAGGGCATGCAGCACTGTGGTGGGACGAACTGCAGGCTGACAGACGCTGCAAGGGCAAGTAGAAAATCAAAAGCTAGGATATAATGGTTGCAAAGATGAAAGCCAAATTTATATCCCAGGGATTATCAAATCACTCTATTTTAGAGGATGTAGAATTTGAGACAGAAGCTGATGTCAGTGAAGGAATACACTAAAGAATTCTACAGGATAAACATTAGGGCAGGTCATCGGGAAAGCGATGATGAAAAATTTTCTAGGTACAGGAATGGTCTGCGATATGACATTCAATATGAGATGAGCATGGTGACCATTTGAAATGTGTAAGATTCTTATCAGATAGCTCTGAAATTTGAAGAGAAGATGAGCCAGAAGCAGGGTCAAAGAGGTCAAGGTAGAAGTCAAGCCAGAGGCAAAACAATTGCCCAAGACAGAACTCAGAAACCTAAAGAAGAGGGAAAGAAACCTCAAACTCAACTTGAGAGAGGAGGAAGCTCACAGGGAAGGCAGTATGTTTATAGAAATACTTTTCCTCGAGCCAGAGGAAGAGGAAGAGGCAGAGGAGGTGAAGTGAAATGCTTTGTCTATGGAAAAATCAGACATAAATCCTATGAGTGTCCAGATAAGAAGAAATATGGTGGTGAAACTCACATTGTCGAAGCTCAAGGATGGAATGTTGAGGTAGAAGACGCTGAGGGCAGAAGATCTTTGATGATGAGGAAAGTTCTCTTGAAGCCAGAGAAGGAGGCAGAGAACCCAACCCAAAGAAACAGTCCGTTTTGGACTTCTTGCAAAACCAAAGACAAGGTATGCAAGGTCATAGTGGACAGCGGTAGCATAGACAATCTCATATCTACAGAGATGGTAGAAAAGATGGAGCTAGAGACTGTTGTACATCCAAGCCCATACAGAGTTTCGTGGCTACAAAAAGGACATTAGGTAAACGTCACTAAACAATGTTTAGTTGAATTTAAAATAGGAGGATATAAAGATGAAATATTATGTGATGTCATTCCCATGGATGTTTGTCATCTATTGCTGGGCAGACCATGGAAATATGACAGAAACGTAGTTCATGATGGGAGAAATAACACGTACACCCTAGATAAAAATGGTAGGACTCACATGTTGCTGCCAATTAAGGATAAAGAGGTGAAAACATAAATGAGTAACACTGTACCTCTCATGAGTGGGAAGGAACTTCTTGATGAGGTTAAGAAGAAGGAAGAAACACAATTTATTGTGGCTGGGAAGCCCAAAATTGTTTTGACCAGTACAAGGATAGATGATTTACCAGAAGAAATCCAGGAGTTTCTGGGAGAGTTTGCTGATATAGTAGTGGACGAACTACCTTGTTCGTTGCCACCTATCAGGAGTATAAGCCATCATATCAATCTTATACCTAGAGCTAGTTTGCCAAAAAAAGCAACATATCGGTTGACACCACACGAAAATGAAGAAGTTAAGAGATAGGTCCAGGACTTAATGGACAAATGATTGATTCGAGAAAGCTTGAGTCCATGTGCTATTCCGATCGTGCTCAGCCCAAAGAAAGACAGAGGATGGAGAATGTGTACAGACTCAAGGGAAATCAATAAGATTACCATCAGATATATATTTCCATTTCCAAGGATGGACGACTTGATGGATTACTTGAGTGGAGCAAAGTTTTTTTCAAAGATTGATTTGAAAAGCGGGTATCATCAAATTCGAATGAGAGAAGGTGATGAATGGAAGATAGCATTCAAGACAAATGAGGGGTTGTATGAATGGCTTTTCATGCCATTTGGCTTAACGAATGTGCCTAGTACTTTCATGAGGTTGATGAACGAAGTCCTGAAGGATTTCATAAGGAAATTCGTCATTGTATATCTTGATGATATATTAGTTTTCAACAAGACAGAAGAAAAACACTTAAAGCATTTAATTGCAGTCATGAGAAGATTACAACAAGAGAGATTGCTGATTAATATTAAGAAATCGTCATTATGAGGACATAACTCATTTATTTGGGTTTTGTTATCTCTGCAAATGAATTAAAAATGGATTCCGGAAAAGATAAAGGCAATTAAGAATTGGCCATCACCGAAGAGCATGTTTGAAGTTCGAAGATTCCATGGTTTGGCTAGATTCTACAAGAAATTGATTCGAAACCTTAGTGGAATTAGCGCACCGATGATGGATATGGTGAAGAAAATACATAAATCTTTTCACTGGATGGAGGAAACATAGAAGAGTTTCAATCTACTGAAGAAGAAGATCACTGAGCAACCAATTCTGGTTTGGCCAAATTTTAGCAAGACATTCCAGGTCAAGTGTGACACGAGTGGATTTGCAATTGGAGTGGTCTTGAGCCAAGACGATAGGTCGATCACATATTTCAGTGAAAAACTGAATGAAGAGAAGATTAAGTACTCCACATATGACAAAGCATTCTATGTCGTCATACAAGCATTGAAGAAATGGAGACACTATTTGGTTCCCAAGGAGTTTGTTTTGTACATCGATAATAACGCTTTGCAATTCATGACTCGACAAGAGAAGTTGAACCGAAAACATGCTAAATGGGTTGAATACATGCAAAATTTTACTTTTGTGACTATGCATATTTCTAGCACTGCTAACAAAGTTGTTGATGCTTTGAGCAAGAAATGTTTTCTTATGCAGGGATTCAGAGTCAAGACTTTGGGTTTTGATAAAATCAAAGAAATGTACAGGGATGACCCAGATTTTAAAGAGGCATATGAGGCATCTGAGAATCCAATTCTCAGGGAAAGAAGTCAATGGACTGAATACATGATCCAGGATGGATTATTGTTCAGGGGAAATCAACTATGTATTCCAAAATGCTCCATGAGGGAGAATTTGCTGAAGGAAAAACACATTGAAGGATTGGCCAGACATTTCGGTCATGAAAAGACATTCTCAAAGTTGAATGGCTCATATTTTTGGCTAGGGATGAGAATAGATGTTAGGAAATTTGTGGCCAGGTGTAGAATTTTCCAACACATGAAAGGAAAAAGATAGAATATAGGGTTATACCAACCATTGCCCATACCTGAAAGGCTGTGGGATGTAGTGAGCATGGATTTTATATTGGCACTTCCAAGGACACAAAGAGGATATGATTCGATCTTTGTGGTAGTCGACAGATTTTCAAAATGGCACATTTCATACCATGCCAGTAAACCAGTGACGCAACTCATATTACAAACCTTTTTTTCAAGGAAGTCATCAGACTTCACGGTTTGCCAAAGAGTATCATGTCTGATCGGGATACTAAGTTTGTAGGGCATTTTTGGAGGACCTTATGGAAGAAGTTGGGGACAAATTTGTCTTTTAGGTCAGCATATCATCCTTAGATGGATGGACAGACAAAAGTCGTGAACAGGAGCTTGGGAGATTTGTTAAGAATCTTAGTGACTGAACATCACAGTCAATGGGATCACATTCTGCAACAGGGGGAATTTTCTTACAATGATTCACTCAATAGAAGAACAGGGCAGAGTCCATTCCAGATTGTATATGGAATGCAGCCAAGGAGAGTTTCTGAATTGAAAGATTTGGAACAAAATGAATTCAGGAGTGCTAGTGCAGAGGACTTTACAGAAGGAATGAAGGAGCTTCATAGCCAAATTAAGGAGCGATTACAGATTTCAAGTCAAGAATACAAGCGGAGAGCAGACCAACACAGGAAAGAACTTCAATTTGAATTTGGTGATCTGATTCTTGTGCATCTGAGGAAGGAGAGGTTCCCAAGGGGAACATATAATAAGCTAAAGATGAAAAGGATTGGACTATGCAAGGTCATAAGGAAATTTGGGGCAAACGCATATGATATTGAATTACCCGATGGGGTCGAAATCTCACCAATATTCAATGTTGCAGATTTGTACCCTTATAGAGCTGAAGAAGCAGGAGAAGAGTAGGAATAGAAAGAAATTCAATGGACAAAACAAATTCTTGTAGCTATAGAGCCATATATGGAAAGCATAATTGACAAAAGGGTTAGTAAAAAGACTACGATAGAGGAGTATTTTGAATACTTGGTCAAATGGAAGGGACATCTAGTTGGAGATGTCAGTTGGGTCGATGAAGCATAAATTCATAGGCATGGACAGACCATGCAAGAGATCATGAACAAGAGTTCATGAAAATTTTCAAGCGAGGGAGTATGATGCAGGAGCATTGTAAGCAACTAGCCAAGAAAGCAATGTAAAAGCGGGAGACAGTTGGAAAAGCACCAACACAAATTTTGAAGTGTTTTGAGATTAATTAATGGAAATTAATGTAATAGCTAAGGGAAGCATACTTACATTTATATCTAGATATTGTAAATAGATCTTGAGCGTTGCTCTCATTTGTAGAATGTAGAGGCATTTATGCGTAATGAATGAAAGTAGGTAGATTTAATTTAATTGATTAGACAATTTAGAGATATAGGAGGGAAAACGGATATAGACATCCTCACCCTTGTATCATTGTAAATTTTTGGATGCTCATTTAGATTTCATAAGTTGTAGAGCTGTAGCAGAGAGTTGTAGAGAAGAACCCATGTACAGGATCACTTGAGTTAATATATGAAGATTTGACTCAATTTTCATGGTGTTATGATGCTTACTGTTTACATTTGTTGGATGGTATGTTTACAATTGATTTGTTTCTCTATTATGCATTTGTTTCAATGATGCATTGTGTGTATGATTTCATGGTGAATGCATGAAGTTTGAGAGAGGAGAAGAATGAGTTTCAATTGTTTCTCTTCCTGAGAATTCCTGCAAGGAGTGCAGTGAACATCTGCAAGGTGTGCATTGATGAGGGTCTAAGTTTTATCTCAGAAAGATCAGGAGAGATACCATTGTTCTCATACCAGCTGAAGTGCAGGTGAAGCACAGAGTCGTGCAAGGTGTGAGCAGGCTAGTTGGATCCTTATAACTTATCAACTAAGGGGAAGATTGAGAGGACCACTATTGCAAAGAGTGCACAGGGTTGGAGACTCATATAACCAGAGGTTATTTGAAGATTTTCTGCAAGGAGTTCGAGCAGGGATCCTTTTGGGAAGCTTGAGTTTACAAGTGAAATCTTCGGAAGGATAACACCTTTGAAGTGCTCAAAGGGAGACAGAGATTGAAATCTTCTCGTAGAATCTAAGTTCAGGAGGGAGAACACTGAGTCATTTGGATAGGGGTCATTGAGGAGTGCATCTGGTGGTCATAATTCTCCGTGGAGAACTCGTGAATTCATAAGGACCATAGGATCTAGAGGAGCTATAAGGTGGTTAGGAGTTGGGTGAATTCACCACCCTGACATCAAGAATCAATGTGGACCGTTGATCATGGTCTGTTTGAGATGTCAGATCATTTCGGGGATTCAGGATTCACAAGTTTGGAGTGCAGGCAAAAATCCTTGGTCACACAAATTCCCGGATCATGAAAAGGATTATCAGGTGTGGAATTTCGGAATTTTGGGGTTCGGCATACCGAAAATTCCGATGACAAGGAACCGAGACTCATTTGCATTGAAAATCCTGAAGTCGCGAAATGCGATGTGCCTTTGGTGTGGGATTTTGGCATTTCGTATTTTCAAGGTTTGGGAAGTAGAGGAGGCAATGACTTTGGAATCAAGAGTTTCAAACTCCCGGTTTGCAAAATCCGAAAGAGGGAAAGGAAAAATTTCTGAAAAGGTTGAGGGAAAATAGTCGTTGGGTACCAATTAGGTTTTGGGGTTTTGGGATTCAAGAAGTGGAATTGCATGGTCAACACAACTCCCAAAATTGTGAAGAGAGAAGCACCGAAAATCTGGGTCCCAAGACTCAGTCAGAAGGTACGTGTGGTGGAAGTAAAAGGAGGGGTCAATCTTCGACGAAAATCCTGAAAGGCCATCGATCTCACATTCCATGGGACGCTGAGACCATTTCAACATTTTGGCATTTTGGAGTTGGGGGAATCATAAGGGAAGAGGAACGATTGTTGGTTGTTCGCACAAAGTATCAAAAGCCGAAACTAGTGGCTGAAAAGGTGGCATGTGCTTTTTGCGTTGGAGGAGTCAACCTTCATTGACATTTCACATTTTAGCATTTTCCAAGAGCTGTGGAAATACATCGGGACTCTCCAACTCTCAAAACCTGAAGTCCTTTGTGGCTTAAACAAAGGGTTTGATTAACCCTTGGTGTGGTTTTAGTGAAGATCCTGTGCGGATCCCGGCCCGAGGGCAAGGGGGTCTGCGTCAGAAACTCTAGATTATCAAGTTGTTAAACCTATGACATTGATTATAGATCCCAAATATAGGCCATTTACCTCATTAGAAAGTATGTTTTTAAAAGTAAAGACATCTCTTACAATTCCTTTTATGATTTATTTTACATTCATGCATCGCTTACATCACATATATCATGATATGATCCAACAAGTCTTCTTAATTTTTCCTACCTTTTCATAGTATAGGCATGTCTTTTTCTTCTTAAATTTTTTAATTGATGACTTATCATCATGCTTCTTCTTCTTGATTTGGTTGACATAGTCCTTATCAGGTAATCTCCACCATCTTTCTCTCAATTGTATTCTTGATCTCTTTCTCTAGAATTCTTTCAACTTTTCCCTTAAGAAGTTGGTAATGTTTCTAATTTTCAAGTTTACCCTCATTAAGAAATTTTTATTGTGCCCTAATTATAAAACCACATAAATAACTAAAGGCATAGTCTC
>JZKD02S2416404.1:781121-793044 GCA_000966675.3 Picea glauca | reverse complement strand
CTTTAGTGACCAACCTGTTCATCTCTAGTATAGCCAATTGGTTGCAAACATCAACGTGTTAGTCACTTTACCGACCAACCTATTAGTTGCTAGAGTGACCAACCTGTTAGTTGCTAGAGTGACTAACTTATCCTCCTTCTTTTGACCCTTTTAACTGATGGTTTGGTCACTCTAGCGACTAATATTCATCGTTCTAGCGACTCATAGTGGTTTATTGACTAATTTTGCCAGGGTTGTTTTGGTTACTCTTGCGACTAATATTAGTCGTTTGACCGACTAACATTTGTCTCTAGCCAAACTTTCCCTATTGTGAATAGGCTTCCTTTTCCAGTCTCTAGACTGATGAAGATCCATGTGTGGTCGCTAGACCGACAAATGAATTCCGACGAATTGTTTTTTTATCTTGGTCGCAAAAATGACTCTATGCCGACGAAAATTCGTCTCTACTTCATCGCAAAAATGTTCAAATTTAATAATGAATTGAATTGATTGTATCTCCTTCTTGAATAGAATGTTCCTTTGTAACCACGTGTTTATCTCTTTTTGAACATGTGCACCATGGAAAAAAATTATTCCCCATCGATGAAACTTTTCCATGACACACCAACTGGAAACTTGCAACAAGATCATCGCACTAAAACAATTTTGCATTCACCACTCCACCATCACTCATTATAATTCCATTCTGAAAAATAATTTTTATTTGTTTCATTAAGTTGTTCTCATATTCTGGATTAACAACATGTGCTAGAACCTACTTGTATTCTTCTTTTCCATTCCATTTTTTTATGCTTATACAAGACATTAAATCATTATCCTATAGAAGTTCAAGTAATATCTCACATTCTTGTCCACCTATATCATAATGGAGACAAAAATCAATACCAATTTGAAAAACCGCATCTTAAAACATTTCACCAAATCTCTTCTCATAGGATTGCACTGTTAAATTATCTTACCCAACACCCAGCAGTTAATTCCGATAAATCCTAGCACAAATTTACTTGTTGATTTATGAATTAAAGCATGACTGGGTATTAAACTTTAAAATAATGTAAGCGAAAAATAAAAAATCCAAACAGATTTGCACAAATATTTTGGGTAAATAAACCCTGGAAAAACCCTTGCGTGAAAACCATATCTGTGATGATTTTATGAAATAAAACTAGGGATATTGTCTTGGGATAATGGATCTTCTAAGGAAATACAAATGTAGAAAATATCCTATCCTATTACCCAATATTAGTCCTTCGATTTTGTTGGACTCTACTTCCCTTGCTTCCCCCTTTGCACCCTTTACTCGACCTCTTCCCTTGCACACATGAATGTTTACTCACTCTTTGTGTACCATCATTGTTTCTCCTCCTCTCACTTATGCTACCTTTTATAGTCTTGATTTTTTACCTAAGTCTAAAACCCTAGATCTCCTAAAGTGATTATTGACTGAGATCTAATATCTCATTCACTTTAGATCTAATGACTAGGAATTAATTTAATTACTAATTCCAAATACTTAGTCATTTAATTAAATTAAACTCACTTTATTACAAAAGTACATTCACTTACATAAAGTGAATCTCCTAATATTATGAGAGGCATTACATAAGACTTCCACGTGCTAGACATTGAGCCTATGTGGAAGTACCTTTCCAATGCTAAATACATCAACACTCCCTCTTGACGAGGAAGGTACTTCTACCACATGAAGGTGGATTTGTCTTCATTGTCATATATTCTAAAATGGATGTCTCCAATCCACCCAATTGGATTCTCCCTCTGAAGCGAAGTCTATCCCTTCCATCTCGCAAGAACCCATCATGGAAGACTTCCCTATGATCATGCTCCTAGAATCCTCCTGCTCCTAAGCATCATGCATGGCCATATAGTAAAATGAATCCTTGAAGGAATTGGAAGGATGCTCCTTCCACCTAAACCTGAAGGTTGTCTCACTCTTAGTTTCTCAACCTTTGCAACTACCCACTCATTCTTTGTCACTCAAATGCTTGCCATTACTCACAAGAAACTCAACAATTTTTTTTTGCTGCTTGAGACCCACTGATCGGAATTTTCTTCCCGCTATCGAAACATGATTTCCATTGTTGAGATCCTTTCCCGAGGCTTCCTAAGGCTTCCCAATGACTTTGAAAACTACCCAAGTCCTTATGGACGCTACCCGACAATTTTTTTGTTGCCCACCGCTCTTTTGAGCTTGCCCAAGGCTTCCCTAGCCCTATTCTTGTGGCTTTGTTGAGCTAGCCCACGAAATATACCAAATCTCTATTGGGGGATGTTGTGGAATTTGTTAGGCTCTCTACAGTGCCCTACAGTCGCTACTTTTTCTAGCGGTGACCTGCTCCTAGCCTCATCCTCTTCTTCTGACCCCTTGTGACCTATTTTTTTTTTTTTTTTAATTTGATTCCTCCACTCCGCCGTCCATCCATTCAACTATCAATTATCCCTTCCTATTGCTAATAAATTCCTTCATTGGATTAGAGCGACCCCTTTTAACTCATCCAACCCCTGGTTTCTTCACCTATAGATGCTCGACATGTTTTTTGGTGGTTGTAGCATGTGCGACCAACCACTTCCCTTGCCAACAACCACTACAACTTCCATTCTCGGTTCCTCTTGTGCACATGTTGTTTCCTACCACCAAACTTGTGATCCAGCCTCAACAGGTCACAAATTGTTAATTTTTCTACCTAGCAATGCCTCAGTATTCTACGCAAACAACAACTCTATACGAAGGATCTCAAAACGTTGGCTACATCTCTCACAAATATTTCCACCCATCTTTGATCCACACCTCAACCATCAATATCAACACTTCCTTAAGATGATCACAGTTATATATTCTATGTAGTTACAACCCGTATGATCCATACACTCAGATCTAAAGTACAACGCCTTATATGAAGGCTTCCATGCAACATACTTTAATTTTTTTTTTTTTTAAATCTAATTCACCCTTCTCCAGAGCTAAGACAAAATTGAAATTTCCTCGCTGCAGAAAATCATGATCTCAGTGCAACCTGGCTTCCTCAGAGTCTCACCTCTCGACTCTAATACAATGTTAAATTCTCTTACCGAACACTTGACAATTAATTATGATAAATCCTAGCATAAAGTTACATGTTGATTTATGAATTAAAGCATAAATGAGTATTAACCTTTAAAATAGTGGAAGCAAAAAATCAGAAAGCCAAACACATTTGCAAAAATATTTTGGGTAAATAACCCCTGGAAAAATCCTCGTGGGAAAACCAGATATGTGATAATTTTATGAAATAAAATTAGGGCTCCCATCCTAGGATAATGGCCCTTCTAAGGAAATACAAATGGAGAAAATAGCGTAGCCTATTACCCAATATCAGTTCTTCGATATTACTAGCTACTAGTTCTCTTGTTGCCCTCTATGTACCCTTTTCTCGGTCCCTACCCTTGCACACTTGAATGTTTACTCACTCTTTGTTTACCATCACTATGTCTCCTCCTCTCACTTAGGATTCCTTTTATAACCTTGAGTTTTTCCCTAAGTCCAAAACCCTAGATATCTTAAAGTGATCAACAAATGAGATCCAATCTTGCATTCACTTTAGATCTAACAGATAGGACTTGAATCACTAATGCCAAATACTTAGGAATTAAATTAAATTAAACTCACTTTATTAAAAAAGTACATTCACTTAAATAAAGTGAATCTCCTAAGATTTTGAGAGGCATTATAAATGACTTCCACATGCTAGACACCGAGCATATGTGGGAGTACATGTCCGAAGCTAAATACATCAACATCAACCATATAGGGAGCATATGCACTTACCTATTTGACCCTAATCCATAGGTAAAATTGTCAGTTCTTTCCAAACCCATATTCAATTTCTTAGCTTCATTGCTCCATATTTTCATTTCCTCACAAATTGATGTTGTATTAACTCCCCTAAATAAACCATGATTGTCGATGCACTTTAGACACTGTAATCCCTTATGAATTATACTTGATTCAATAAACACCAAAGCCATGTTCCTAGGAGTGAATTTATTATGAATCTCTTCCACAACAACATAATGAATATTTTCAAGAACTCCATCTAAATGATCAATTAGATTCAACTTTAAAACTTGCAAGAAAATTTCTACTTAAGTAGTTCCCAATTACACCAATAGTGTCATCTTCTTCCACATTCTCAAATGGTTTACCAAAATACAAAATACCAAGATCCCTCCCTCTTTAACTCTCTTGTTAAACCATCATGACCTCTTCTTGAGATATAATATGTTTTTTCTTGAATAATGAACCACATCTTTTCTACCATGTTCATTGTCCTCTTGTACAAAATCTAGCAATTCTGAAGAAATGATAATATTTTTTTGGTCATGTTGATCAACGAGGACCAATGGAGAAACATAATCTATTTTTTTTTCCCTTTGATCAGGGTGAACTATTTTTTTTCCTCCAACTGGGGTGAACTCAAGGACTATGTTATGTAGTGCTAAATTAGGAACATCAAAAGCATCATTTTCCCTAGGTCAACCTATTCAATTATAAACATATTTTGTAGTTGATATTTTTGAATGATCCATTATGACAAAAATCCATATAACCTACACAATACCAAAATCATTATAAATTTGATGTTCTATAATTTTAAGAAAAAAATGATAATAATTGGATTTAAGTTATACTAAATTCAAGCCACGTTTTTCTATATTAATCACCAACCTTAGGATATGGTTAAAATTGGTCACTAACCAAAAGTAAAGGAAATAATGCTTGATATATATATATATATATATATATATATATTCAACACATAATAAATGTTTTGATCCACAATTATTATAGAAAAATCAAATGGAAAAAATGAAGATGAAATAGATGGTGCACTATGTATCCAAACCACTGAATCTTTCTACAAGGTTTCCAAAGCAAAAACACACAATTGATCCTACTCCCTATGGAAACCTAGCCAAGCAACATAGATCCTGGGCTCCAAAAAAAACCAATCGAAAAATGGTGTTGGGCAGTGATATCGGACTTGAGGAATCTATCTCTTTAAGTCTCTGTGCATTAGTAGGAAAAATCTCCTATAAGTGCCTCTGCCGAACGGACCTTACAGATTTGATACATACTACTTGGAGGCCTATCCTAGGATACACCCCGGAGATCACACACCTAACTTTTGGCTGGCTCAGGTTCACTTTCAAGACTCCAGAGGATACTACTACTATACTGGAGAGGCTATGGACACTGGACGGAGGAATTCTTATGCTTAAAAGATGTAGGTTCAGCTTCGACCCCTTACAAGATTATTTTCTCCTACGACACATCTAGGTTCTCCTCCCTGGTCTTCCCTTGCATATCTGGAACCATAAAGCTTTGGAAGTTATTGGAAATACCCTCGAACATTTCATTTCCATAGACTCACATTCTTTAAAGGGTCGAGACAAGAAGATGGCAAAGGTACTGGTCGAGATCAACATCCATGATGGACTGCCTGAATGCCTTGACATAGACTGGAGATGAAAATACTACCAGTAGAAACTGGATTACTTGGGCATCCCCTTCAGATGAAGTCTCTGTAGGAGAACGGGTCACCTTATAAACAATTGTCCAGGTCTATTCACTAAAGAACAATCCGAGGAAAACATGTTGGAATATTCCTCCTAGATGGACTCCCTAGTTTTGAATACTCGGCTTTATTATCCTGGACTACTAGATACATATACTACAGTAAACACTGAGTCCCTCACAAATAAGCTTAAATCTATCTGCCCCTCTCTTTATTATACTCTAACTTCTAGGGAGATGGACCTTCTGAACACTACCAAACCTGGGGTTGCAGACACCTATCCCTCCGGGTCAAATACCTCTACCCCTCTGCATCCAATTTTACCTATCCTCTCTCCCCCTCACTCATAGTCGGTAGATTCACCCTCACAACTACTTATCACACCTTCATCTGGTGCCCAGCTTGTACACCTGGGCATACACCATTTGGTTACTCCCACCCCCTCCTCATCTTCTACACTACTGGTTGAGAAACCTTTGACTACAAACACCATTCCCCCTCTCCCAACTTCTGCTACCTCTCCGATTACCTCTCCCACTATAGCCACACCCTCCACCTGTACTCTCCACACTCACAAATCCATTACTCACACTCACATTGTCCCTACATCCCCAATTTATCCCGAACCTTTGTTTTCAGAAATCTCGCAAACCACATCTCCTACTGATGCCCAACCTCTTCACTTGGGCACACAACCATCTGAACCTTCTTTGACTACACACAACACTCTCCCCTTATCCAAATATGACACCTCTCCTCCTCTACACCAACTTTCCTCTCCCCCAATAGCCACAAACTACTCACACATATCATCCACCAAAGAACAACCCAGGACCCCTACTCTACTTCAGACTCCCTCTGTTCCCATTCCCCTGACTTTTTCTAATAATTCCTTTACTCAAGACACCCCTCTTACTTTGAATGATCCGAATCACACCCTCATAAGTGATAATAGGCTCTGTGAAGTTTTAGACACCCCGCTCCCATCCTACAAATAACTACACTCACCTTCCCCTCTACCCATCTACTTGGGAAAGTTTGTCCATGCTCCTGACATCTTGATGGGAAACCCGAATCATAGAGCACAAACAGGGATGGATCAGAGTACATATTACACTTGGTCAAAAGGAGTTTCTTATGAGCACTCTCCGATCAAGACTAGAAGTGCTCACCAAAAGGAAGGGCCTTCTTCATCTACTACTCCGACAATGAAAACACAACCTTCTGAAAATGGGGTTCTTAGAAGCATGAAATCCCTAGCGTGATCAAAATAATGATATCGCTCTCCCTCAGTATCAGAGGGGTGGGGGGTCCCCTTAAATACTCCTCATTCAGAAGTTTTCTCAACCAGACCTAACTTGATATTATTTTTCTACAAGAAACATTGGTCGATGGACAGAAAGATTGATCCTTCCTAAAACAATTTCGACCGAATTGGCTCACCTGCTCTGTTAACTCACTTGGAAATTATCGGGGCTTAGCAACCTCATGGGACCCTACTCTTTTTTCTATATCTCCCTCCCTATGTTGTGGAAGCATACTCCTATCTGGAATTTGTCTCTGGAATAATCAACATATCAACTTTCTGAACACTTATGTACCTTGCCAAAACAGACAAACTTTTTGGAATAATGTTGAGGCTAGTGGCTTACTGGACCAGCCAAACTTAATTTTGGTGGGGGATTTGAATCTTACAACAAACACTTGTAAATTATGGGGAGCAGTCGTAAACCAAGACCCACTGGCCGATTTTTTCAACAGGATTTTCCAAAGCCACCATGTGATCGACTTCCTCCTGGATGTGCTGAGACCAAAGTGGCGTAATGGTAGAGCGGGTCGGGAATCTATTGAAAAACACCTCGATCAATTCATCATTTCTGAAAGTATTGTTATGACAGATGACATACTTAGAACCTGGGTGGACACGCCCTACTTCTCTGATCACACACCTATTCTCTTGCAATTTGTCTCCCTAATGATGCACATTTCCCATCCATTCAAATTGAATTCTCATTGGCTGCTTGACCCTGAATTCTCAGCAATTGTTCATACCATCTGGAAAGACCCTTTGTTCCAGATCAAAACGGGTATCCAACAATGCCTTTTTTGGAAATTAAAACCTCTCAAGTCTCGTATTAAAAACTGGGCTGCTAAAAAACGAAGATAGATGCACCAACATTTATATGATCTGGAACTTAATTCACAAATTTTACATCAGACTGACTCCAACATCGGGCTCTCAGAGGACTTATTCCAAAAAAAAAAAATTTTAGAATTTGAAAGAAACAGGATATTGCTAGCCGATGAAGCACTCTGGTGAAAAAGAAGCCAAGCAACCTGACTCAAATGTGGGGACCAAAACAATAAATTCTTCCATTGTTTTTCCAGTGCATCCAAAAACAAAAAAAACATCTGGGATATCATTGATGATTTGGGCACTAGGCATTGCAGACAATTAGACATTAAGATAAAAACCACACAATATTTCATATCTTTCTATGCAGCCAGACCTCTTGCTCCTACACAACATCAGACTCAAGTGGAGGTATCCCAACTCTTCCTTCACTCTGTTACAGCTGAAGACTCAATACTTTTGGAAAAGCCTTGCACTCTTTAGGAATTATTGACTGCTCTAAAATATTTCCAGAAAGACAAGAGCCCGGGCCTAGACAGATGGACCGTAGAGTTCTTCTTACATTTTTTTGATCTAGTGGGGATAGAACTCCTAGAACTTGTAGAAGACTCTAGAATTCATGGTAAGATTAAGAGTTCCATTAATTCTACCTTTTTGACTCTTATTCCAAAAAATGATCACCCATCCAACTTCGGAGATTATAGACCGATCTCCCTTTGCAATCTGTGCTACAAATTAATCTCGAATATCATAGCCACAAGAATCAGACCTTTTTTCTTGCGCACACTTTCTGAAGTACAACTTGGCTTCTTAAAGGGCCACCAAATTCTGGATGCTATTGGTACTGCACAAGAATAAACTTTTGTGCTCTCATTCTCAAGCTTGATCTAAAAAAGGCTTTCGACTGTATAGACTAGGATTTTCTTAGATTTATTCTAATCCATATGGGATTCAGTCACCATACCATAAACTTAATCATGTGTTGTGTCACCAGTGCCACATTCGTTGTCCTAGTCAATGGTGAGCCTACAATTTTTTTCCATAGTGGCTGAGGATTAAGGCAGGTATGCCCTCTCTCCCCACTCCTCTTCATTTGTGTCATGGAAGGCTTAATCCTTCTCCTAAAAAAAAGTCAATTAGAGGGAAAAATCACAGGGGCCAAACTCTCTAGACTACACAAAATTCTCCATTTAGTTTTTGTTGATGACATCCTCATCCTGTCAAAAGGATTTACTCATGAATGGAAAGAAATTGATGGTCTCTTAAATACTTTCTTCTATGCTTCTGGGCTCATCATCAATTGGTGCAAGACAACTCTACATTATGCCAATATTCAAGAACAGGTTTTGGTACAGCTGAAAGATATCTTCCCACACACTTTCCAACATCTCTCTCTTGGAATCCATTACCTTGGCTACCACATCAAAGCCAATTGCTACAAAAATTCGGACTGGAACTGGCTCATAAAAAAGGTGAAGAATAAAATAGGGCATTGGTGCAATAGATGGCTCTCTATTGGAGGCCACTTCATGCTTATCAGGGAAGCTCTCAAAGGACAACCAGTCCACTGGATAGCACTTGCCGCAATTCCCCTACCGGTTCTGAAAAAACTCAGGAAAAAATTCTATAACTTCCTCTAGTCAGGAAATAAGGATCATCAAAGACTGCACCTTTGCAACTGGGAAAAGTTGGCTACGCCAAAGCCTTTGGGTGGATGGGGATTAAAAAATATCTTTCATTTTAATACTGCCCCGGCGGCCAAATCCCTTTGGCATGCCCTAAAAACTAATGGGATTTGGAGCACTGTAACCAAATACAAATACTGGCCTTATACTATTACATAATCTTGGCTAAGCAATGGGTCTTCACTTCCAAATTCTTCTTCTCAGACCTCGAAGCATCTTGTCAAAGCTACACCCTACATTCAAAAATCAATTGGTTGGAAGCTAGGTTCTGGCTACTTTATACATCTTGGAGTAGACCGAATCTCTAGGCTTGACCATACCTCCTTTCTGAGCACTCCTCTGCTAGATATCCTACAACAAAAAAATCTCTTTTTCCTCTTCCAGGCAGTGTATACAGATCATCACAACCACCCGACCGGTAGCTCGAAATCGATGCTTGATCTATCTTAAGAGCTAGTGATGACAAAGGAATGGGATGGATTATGCTCAGAGATTAATTGTGCAGGTATCAAATTAACAACAACGACTGAGGACCATCTCTTGTGGACGGGTGAAAACAACTCGGGAATCATCTCTATTCAAAATTTTTACTCAGAAATTATTAATTCGCTTGGACATAGTGTTGTTAGTGGCCGACATCTAAATTCTTGGCATTGGAAACTCCCTCTCAAGATTAATAATTTTAAATGGTTAGCATTTGAGAACAAAATCCCCACCTGGGATAACCTCCAACGGAAAGGGTGGTCAGGGCCAAACATCTATCAACTCTGCCATAAAGAAGTCGAATCTGCTCACCATCTATTTATCCATTGCAACTTCATGCAATAGGCATAGAACAAGATGGTGCTCGATCTTCACATATCTACCATCTAGGATGGTGCCACATTAATTGATAGTCTTTCTCATTGGACATAATAGGAACATACCTTCAAACTACTTTTGCTCCTGTTTATTTGGTATATTTGGCTAACTAGAAACAACCTTATCTTTGAAAATACATCTTTCACTGTCAATTCATTGTTTTCGGTCGATGCAATGCTAGGAACGGGGCCTTTTCCCTGATAAACGCCTTTTCCATGCTCAGGGCCTTTGCCCCGATCACCACTTTGGCATAATTTCAAGAAGAATGTTAGTACATGCAAGAAATATTGAAAAAACAATATATGAACTAATGGGATATTGAAAAATATTATCAAATGAAACATTCACACATACAAATTAGCAAATATTTGGAAATGAAACATCTAGCAAAAATTAGCAAATGGAACATTCAGAAATAACATAAAATTTCATCACAAATGAAACATTCACAAATTAAGTAATCCATTTTTAAGTTTGGTTATAATGGGTTTGGTAAAATTCGGGGTAAAATTCACTGCTGAAGTTCTTGGTATTCTATCTTATGCGCTACTTCTTGGGAGTTGCGCTAGGCTGGGGAGGTGACTCTTTGATATCTCTTGGTCTATTTTAATGGTGATAAACTTGTAAACTCTTGAATTGATTATTCTATAAGAAATGCTGTTGGGTTTTCTTCCAAGCTTGGTTTTGGTTTTCCTAGGATAAATTCTTGTGTTCTTGTGTCTACTGTGCATGGTTAATATTTCTAGATCTTGTTATTTCTATTGCATTGTAGTAGTTGAGATTCTCAGTGCATAGTTATTCTATGATAACTGTGGCATGAAACAAAGTTTTGCATTGAAATTATAAAACAATAACTATTAGATCTGAGAATTAGACAATTCAACAAGGATGTAGTAAGGTAGTTTCCATGAGAACAAGTGATAAGTCGGTTCTATCAAATGAACATTTCCAAGCCGTCTAGTGCAACATAAGGGATTTCAATGGAGGTATTTCTATACAACATTGATTTATGCTCTTCGAAAGGTGAGGAGGTTGGTAGAAGCATTGGATGTCTTTCATGTGACGTGTGTCCTTCCAAGCTAATAATGTGGAATTTCTACATTGAGATCCTCGGCTTGAACCGAATGTTGTGGTCTATAACATTGTCTTAAATTCCCATGTTCCTTGGATGTAATGGAAAGGAGCCTTTTGGGTGTTGCAACAAATGAGGCAAAGTGGGTTGAAATTTTTTCCAAGATGATTTGAATGGGGCCAAAGGATGGCTTGAAGCCCAAACCATTAGAAAGGATGTGCATAACAGATTCAAGGGTGCAATACAAATCCCAAGAAATATGGGATAACTTCATGAAGGTCAAATATGGAAGATGGACCATGGAGAAAGAAAATACACGTTGAAACTCAAGAGAGAGGTAGCGTCACCTTGTTATAGAGTTTTGTTGCTTCTAGTGATTATATATACCAAACTAGGAAAAAATATTCTAACACCCCATTTTAGCTAACATAAAAACCTTTCAAATGATTTATAATGCGCCCTCTAAAATGTATTGTAGATGCAATTGTAGTTGTTCAAAGTTAACATAAGAGGCACATGCTTCATTCTATCCATGAATTGGTGATATTATGGTTGGGAAACTATAGGTAAGATAAGAGAGGGATGGAATGAGGTAACC
>JZKD02S2416404.1:733788-754805 GCA_000966675.3 Picea glauca | reverse complement strand
ATATATCCTTTTAAAATTCATAAATTAATAAAATTATTATTTATATTTAGATCGTAAGGCATTTTCCTCACCTATACATAATTATTTTCTATCCAAATTTGTTACATGATCATCCATACACACTTAACTGTTGATTCAACTGTTCTCTTGCCACCTTCTCTCTGCAATTGTCTTGATGCTCTGTATAACTACCGCTTCCACCTTCATTAACGTGTTCCTCTTGAGTTCTCTCCATAAAAGATCATACTTGTGATTTGAATCCATGGTCGCCTTAGAAGTTAAAATGCTAAATGTTGAGTGGCATTTGAGATTGAATTGGATGGGTATTTATTCATTTTTTTGTTATGTAATCATCATTGGGTATTTGTTCATTTTTTGTTATTTAATTTTCTTTACTAAGTAGTAGTAACATATCACACCGCTTCAACCGTGATAATGCAATTTAACCTAGCGGTGCCTATCAGTCCAAAAAATGCGCAGGTGTTGTAAAGATGACGACAATGGAGAAATTTTGTAATAATTAATCAGATCAGTGTGACTTATTAGACACACCACTACAATCTGTTGCAGTGTGACAATAAGCATGATGCACCGATGCATAACTACTAAATGTACGCACTGCGACATGTTTTGAAAAATAAACATCGTTGGTCGTCTTTTCTAAGGCCTTGTTCACGATGTGTTAGTAATACACCACACTACTAGACATCATGTTGGTGCTCTGATAAACCTGACACACTGGTGCTTTCTGTTTAACAAAGGGCATTGGTGATTTTGTGTGCCATAAATTTTAGTGTTGAAATGTCTATTTATTAATGAAATGAATCGGTGTAGTTAAAATAACTGAAGTGGCGCGATTGAAAGTATTGATCTGGTGTAGAGCATCTTATGGGATGCACCGCTCAAATACTTAGTGGTGCGACAAGAAACATGGCACTAGTGTGTATTATTAACAACACTACATGGAGGTGTTTTTTGTCTAATAGAGCACACCGCCGATGAGGCGTATGTTCTGTTTTCGACGCACTAGTTACTTTTTAAGAATATTTTGCAAAAAAAAATTAATTTAATATTTTTTTAAATACACGTCATTTACATATGTATTTGTTTTATAATTTTATTTCTATATATGTTCCTAACAATATTTTTATGTGAATGGGAGATTACGACGATGAGAGTAGGAGGAGCAGCAACAACAATAGCAACAACAACAACAACAGGTCGAGACACACACATTTGTGTGTGAGTGGGAGGCTAGGGAGAGGGAGAGGCAAGTGTTCCCTCACCCTATTTCACACCCAACACAGGACCTTTAGATGGATGTTGGCCTTTTGAAGTTTTATCAAGAGAGTACATCCCTTAGGGGGAAATATGTGTTGTTACAAGAGTTGATCCATTGCTAGGATCATTGAAAAAATCGTTTTAGGGTTAGTCCCAATCTATGGTATCATCCCACGGAGGAGGTTGTATATTTCATCATTGGGTTTCCTAGGAGAGGGAGTTTTTTCCCCATTTCCCTGTGCTACCACCTGGTGTTGTAGGAGAGACCCAGTTGGCATATGTGCAGATATGTGCTTGTCCACATGTTCATGCCACTTAGGAGTTCCAGGTTCATGGTGGTCAGTTTCAAATAAGTTCATTTGATAGAGAGGACGTTAGATGCATGTGTCTTATTCTATTGAAATTGTCATAGTATAGTTTTTATGGGAAACACATTAGTTTCTCTATGTTGTATTATGTAGATAGTTTATTGTAGAGGCCCTGATTTATTAGGCCGACAAACATTTTTTTGAGACAGTTTTGTCGTGGATTAGATCAATGTCATGCTATTTTATATGGGACGAGATTATTTCCATTCATGTCATAGTTATTAACACTATTTTTTGAGAGGGATCATGCCACTCAACCAATATTACCCAGTTTTCCTACTAGGCCTATGTTTGATGTGTGTATGTGCATGTGGGGGTAGTTCATACCCAATTGGAGCCAATATGAGTTTCCCATTTCTCTAGTTGGTAGAGAGGTATGTGATTTATTGGCTAGCGAGGAAAATCATGTCCTGGATATTGTAGAGTACCCGTACACAAGGATGGATTGGAGAGGATGTCCAAACATCCAATATACAACAGTCGAGCCAACAAATGAGAGAGGTAATATTATCATTATGTTTTGATAAATCTAGTTGCATATTTTTATGTCTTATTTAATGCACATGTAATTTATTATAACATTTTGTTTCAATTATCTTATTATTATTATTATCTACTTTTTTGCAAATATTGGAACATATGTTGGGGATGAGCCTTTTCAACATGAGGATAAAGTGATGGAGGAGGTAGAGGACCAACCTCCAATACATAGACCCCACATTCCACACAGGTCATATTGGAGAGTCTGGCTAGAGGTGGTGGATCCACTATTTTGTGTCATGACTAGTCATGAAATGGTACCCGCACTTGTTAGAGACATATTACTGGTACAATATCTCTCTATGATATGGATGAGTTTTCCTCATGACATGACATTGTTGATGTGTTATATTGTTGGAGTCTTCAATTTCGTCAATATGTTAAGGGGTGGTGCTCATGATCCCACTACATCTATCACATCAGTAGAGCCATCCACATCCTCTACTCCACTACATTCTCTTGCTCCTCCTCATGCTTCCCCTCCATATGTGTCTGAACCTACATCCACGTATGATACTCCTCCTCTTCCTCCTCCTTCCCATCCACATTTTTCTGAACTTGCATCCACATCTGATCCTCCTCCTCCTGCTTATACTCCACATGCATCACCATATTCTATTTATCCTCTTCCTCCTTCTCCACTTGTGTCACCATCCACTAATTCTTGTATTTCTCCTATTCCACATGTTTCATCATCCACTAATCCCCCTCCTTCTCTTACTCCACATGTTTCACAAGAAATTGATGCTTTGGACACTATGTTCACATCAATAATACTACACATCTTCATGATATTGATAGAGATACATTTGACAGTGCACTTTTATTGGCATTTGTTTATGAGATAGTTGTTCTTGATAGAGACCCTACCTTTGATAAAAGACACATTGATGCACCTGGCTCTAGTGGTAGACCTATCTAGTAGTGGTACTAATTGACATGTATATTATTTTTTTTATATTTGACTTGAGATCTATATATGACATGTTTATTGTAGATTCTATTGAGATGTATGTTTTACATGTATATTCATATGTATATTGCTAATGTATATTATGTTTTTCATATAATGTTGTGGTGGTTGTTGTTGATTGATTTATAAAATGTAGTAGGAGTATGCTAATGTCAAACATTGTTAATGTTTTCTCTGTTTTTAATTGAAATTTTATAGGTATCACTCATTTAAATTAACCATTACCATATAATGTTTAAATTTCATTTTATGAAAGAATTTAATTTGGATTGTGATTACAAATTTTTTTAACCATTAATGCCATATAATGTTTAACTTTTCTTCAAGGTGAATTGTTTTTTGTCTAACAATATATAATATGTTGATTAAACGTGTTTATAAACAAAAATACTTAAATATGATGAGTGAAATTATTGTGATTTGAATATTTATGTCCTTTTTCATATATTATAACATAATTATTCACTAATAATAATAATGTTGATGTAATAATGATGCTATTTTTTTAATTTTTATTATTCAAAGATTACAGGAAAAAGTTGTAATATAATTGTTTCTTTTTGTTTGTTAGAAATGTGTTTGTAACCTATGGGGCCAATGTTTTTAACCATTGACTAAGAAACAACAACCCAGGGGCATCTAAACCATTAAAATCACATGGGGATCACAGGGTCGCACCAACCCTTTAGATCGTTGGATTTTGGGTGTCTCCTTTCAACTAAACTCACCGTAAGGGTATTGAATTTGGGTCGCCTAGCAAACAAAACCCACACCTTAACGGATTGAGAGCTAGTGAGACTTGACTATGATATAATTGTTTACTAAAATCACAATTATTATATTTGATTAATATTTAATTTTTTACAAAGATTTTATTAATTTATATTATCTAGTTATTATAATATATGAAATTTATTCAATTAAATTTAAAATACTAAATAAAGAGAATACTAATACATTTTGATATATGTAGTTTTGATGAAATGGTTTCACAAATTTTTACTCTAATACAAACTTTATGAATCTTCTATTAAAAAATAATATCACCCAACATTTTATAATTAGTATTTTAAGAATTAGTAAAATTGACAAAAGGTTATGTACTTTTATATAAAGTATGGATCATTAAAATTTTCTTTAATTCTGACTATGCTCTAGAAAAAGACTCTTTTGGAATTCCCATGTGCTTCCTATATTGACACTTATTTCAAGAACAATGTAAAAAGAATGATTAATATAAGTTTATATGATTATAAAACTAAAGGATGGAGTGGAATAGGTGAAGGCCATGATTCTTGGTAATGCTAACACCACACGTTGATTTTAGAACTCATAGATGTTGCAAGAAGTTATTTTGTTGGAATTATCCTTAGAAGTTGGTAATGCCAACACCACAAGTGTGATTCTAGAACTCATATATGTTGCAAGAAGTTATTTTGTTGGAATTATCCTTAGAAGTTTCATCAAAGTAAGTATATATTTATTTAAATTTTGATTTTTAAACAAAAAATTTGAGATTTGAATATTTTTTAATATCTTCATTTTTTGTTAAATAAAATATAATTTAAAATAAATATTTACTATTTTACATCACCAACTTTGTGATATCTCAATTAATGCTTAGTAATTCAAAGGTTAGCATAAACATATTTTAATACAACAAAACATATATCTGCTATAATAGACAATGAATATGACAATTAAAATATATCAAAACCACATCTTATGTTTTTACTATTTAATGTATTTTCTATATGGTGGTTGTAAATGGTTGTTAACTTTTCATATCCAACATAGTTATAAAATGAAGAAAAAAAAAACATAATTGTCCATTATATATACCCATAATAAAATGACACATCCACAATATAAATGTCCAAACAAATCATTTACAAATCAGTCTTCATTTCCATCACCCTTATTATCTTCCTCGCTTGGCATTGTAACATTGTTGTTCTCAAAAATATGTTTAGATTTAATATCATCTCTTAGTATGAACCACCAATCCCCATCAAACACATTTGGGTAAAGGAACACTTGGTTGCAATGTTTTGGAAAAACATAAGGCTCCTTAGTTTCAACCCACATTTTTTTAGAGTTAATATATATTAGCCCACTATCACGATATTCCTTTACATTTCTGTAGTCAAAGGTATCCCACCACTTGCAACACAAAATAAAACATTGAAATGATGAGAAGTCCACTTTCATGATCTCTTGTATCTTTATAATTTTTAGCGCTAGAAGTTGTTCCTGGACTGTGTTAGGAACAATCCTAGCACATCTTATTTCAAAAGTTAAAAGAAAATAATTTTAAAGAGGTGGGAGGATCATACTCTTGATCTTAGAAGGGACTTAATGGATAAACTGTCAATATCTCTTCTCTATGTGCAATAGATCAGGTAAATAAAACCTTAGTTGATTCAAGTGAGAGTAGGGTATATGTTGAATAAGAATAAATGAAACAAAACTAATAACCATAAAAGATCAATTCGTTATTTGATATAATTAACCAGTAGACAAATAAATCTTAAACCCAAAAATCCTTCCTAAACTAGATTTAAAAGATCTTAAATACACATGTGGTGAAGATTGCACTATAAAAATAGAGAAATCCTCTTAGCACATACATACAACCATATAATCATATAATAGTAATAATGTGTTGAAGATGAGGAATTATAAATGAGAAACAAAAGAGAATGATACACACCAACTAATGTCTTCATTAACCACTGAAATATTTACACAGATGAGGTCGATCCAAACAGTTGTATAAGATAAAGTCTTTTAGGAAAACAGGGATCCAACCTTTTCTTCTTCTACATCATTCAATATATAATGTTTAAATTATATTACATGTAATTAGGGTCAATCCTGATAATCAGGGACACCTTAAAACAAATCTGTACAAAAACTCAGGACGAATTTCAGTTTCTAATTGTTGATATACCAAATCGTAACAATTTACGAAAAAACTCCTAAAATTAGGGCAACAACCTTACATAATGTCTCTTTGATTTGATTTGTTTTACATTCGAATGATGACACTACTGCCTCATCTATATATTTCCCAGTTATATCCAATCTTCAATGCTCCACTTGAAACTATCCTTTGACAACTAAGCATAGGTGGCTAATCTAGATCAATCTTTGTATCCCAATATAGATTTTATCTCCACAAAACATTGTATAGATTTATAACATGATCCATTATATGCTTAGATAATTTATATCCATCCTCATTTACAAAATATGAAACTAGGTGTGAACATCAACAAAATCGGCTACTATAGGTGTTATGGTAGCACCTTTATTTACCTGTGTATACGATTGCAAGAAATTCTTGTAGCGACCTTCCAAAACCTAGTCCCATGTGTTTTAAACTCTTTTCGTTTCCTAGGTTATAGTTGGACATAAAAAAAAGGGAGCATGATACCTTAGACACGAGGAAAAAAAAAATACTTTTCCATCTTCCATTACTTTTAATCTCAAAAATTGGATTTATCCTGGAAGTGATATGTTTAAATTGATAACTTTCTATGAAGGATTGAGGAAGATGCTTCTGCCAACAATTCTAAGCTATTCTTCTTGGTATTCTTAGATTGATATCAAGTTTTCATATGTTTAGGCTCATTCCCTTCAGATCCAATCTTAGGGGTTGGGATTTAAATATCCTTTTTACCCTGTTTCCTTGTAAGAATTTTTTTTTTCCCAATGATTGTCTTTTTATTTATGATCAAACCACCCTTCTTGGATTTATCCTTCTCAAAAATTAGTGACAAGATTTTGATTTCTTATAGATGTCTTTCCAATAAGTTTTATAGGATATTCATCAATGATGATAACCTTCTCTGTGATGATGGGTTTATTCATTTCCTTAGACTTCAAACTGAACTTATTTTTAGGCCTTGTGCTTTGTTTCCTTACTAAAATTCTATACCTATAGGTATCATCTTCAGATGAACTTGAGGCATGAGGATTGAACTCTGGGATAGGCTCTTCAAGGTGTACACTATCTTCAAACTCTATTGTTTTTTTTACAGGTTGTTGGTCCTCCAATGAAACCCTATGTTCTGTTAACCTCTTATCCCTTTTTGAGTAAGTTTTCTGTGCAAAAGGGAAAGTTTTCTTACCTACACCTAATATGTGAGAAGACCCTGCATCTTTTTTATGACTGGATGATGTAGCTTTTATAGGTTCGTCTAGAGTCTTGAAGCACGTTGCTCGTTTACCCTTCTTTGCAATGGTGTATTGACCGACATTGGATGGAGTTTCTTGATCAGGCTTAACAATATTTCCATGCGATTGAGAAGCAGGAGAATGATTTTCCTTCTCAAACCCCGAATGGATCAAGAATTTATCCCAAGTTTTCTGCAACTTCCCTATTTTGGCCTTAACAAGAGATTTAATCAACCCTTGATGAAAAAATCCATGAGAAGGGGTCTTGGGGTTTTCTTTAACTCTCATAGGCATCTTGTTGAGATCCAGTAAGAAATAATAAGGTAAATGAATCCTCTTAGTCCATGCTAGATGAAGCATAAATCGAAGGTGGAATAGGAATACAATAGAATAATTCCCCTCGCATGTGATGAATATCTCAAGAATGAGAAAGGATTCCATCCACTCATCAACAATCCAATCCATGGGGATTCCCTTGGCCCAATTAGGGTCTTTGTGTCCAGGATTTAAAAACTAATTGACATCTCCTCCTGTAATCAATTTATTTTTATACCACCTTTCGCCATCAGTGGGGAGGTTGCAAGCAATAACTATATATTCTTCAGTAACCTGTATAACTAGGTTTTCGATTTGAGCCCACTGCCCATTGAAACTCTGAGAAAATTCCCTGGTTGTAGCATAATGGTGACCATCCATCTTGGTATAGAAAAGGTACCACCCTACTTGATTGAAAATGATTTGAGTATCTTCATAATCCTGCATGACTTCAAGTCCTTCAATCTCTTTCTGATTCACATGTCCTCCTTTACCCATCTACACAGTCATGATCGAAAGTCTAGATTATTATCTACAAAGAAGAGATTTGTCTGTTGTGTAACAATAATAAAGGAGATTTTCTAGCTCTGTAGGAGCCAATTCAAATAAACTCTCTGATGCAGTTAATGAACAAAGCGTTAGTTTTTGAAAACACATTTAATAAGACAATTGATCTGTGTAACCTTCTGCAATAATGACAGGTACAAATGACGATACACCCCATTTCGCATGGTATGGATGACGATGAGTAATTTGCTAACTGATTTTTCATACTCATGAGCTTGTAGTACTATCCACATCTTCCATGACTCACCAAAGTTCTTAAAATGATCATGACTAGGAAATGTAGAAGTTCCTATAGCGCCCACCTTGATTTGTCTTTTTCACTCTTGAGTTAATTAGAATTTCAATCTGCAACTCATGAAGTTAAATAATC
The DNA here is from genome assembly GCA_000966675.3 of Picea glauca. Taxonomy (NCBI): domain Eukaryota; kingdom Viridiplantae; phylum Streptophyta; class Pinopsida; order Pinales; family Pinaceae; genus Picea; species Picea glauca. The sequence continues at coordinate 746,209 of JZKD02S2416404.1, read as the reverse complement.
ATGATGCATAAGTATTGACATGACTTAATGGCTCAAATGAAAATATTTGAAGACATTTGATGTCATCAAGTAATCATTTAAACATGTGTCTAATTCCTTATGTCCCCTTATCACAACATTAAGTCCATCTCATTTATTCACTCTAACATTATTTAAAACCCCTTATGGTCAGATATTAAACCTTTAAAAAAATGCTAAAATTTTTATAACTTATACAAAATTTTAAATACCAAGTAGGAATGAATGAGGAATAAAAAATGGTAGAACATAATAGGTGTTAACAATGGCTCCATGGGGGATGGAGTTTTCCCTGTGAAACTCTAAGAAATTTGAGTAGACCTATGCCTTCTAATCCTTTGAGCTTCAAACCATGCTTATTTGAAAATTGTGTTGTTCCATTTCCTAAACTCTGGTAAAAGTTTATTCAAAAATATATCAGACTACAAAAGTAAAGACCATTTCTAAAAACTGAAAAAACAAAGAAAGTAGTACTGCTCCATTGGGCTATGGAGTCTTTAACTTTTAACTAATACACCACACTGATATATACAATGAGATTCGGGCCACCAATGGCCTTAGTAAAATAATTTCTTCATAAAACACCCATTTATTGGGCCACTAAAAGCCTCTTGACCTTCCAAATTCTGCAATAGGAAAGTGTTGTTATCCAAAAAAAATTCAACCCTGAATGGACCTGTCCACAGGCTATCAAACTTCCCATGATGATCTTCCTTGTGAGAATCCCATTTCAAAATGAAATCACCAGGTATCAACTGCTTTGTTTTTTACTTTTTGTCAAAATTGTCCTTAATCATTTGTTGATGCTGATGTGCCTTATCCATAAGTTTATCCCTCACTTGATGTAATTCCACAATCTGAAAAATCCTTCTGATAACATCATTTGGGTCATCCTCAATTTCTTGCAGATACTTCACGATTGGAAAATCAAGTTGTATAGGGAAAACAACTTCCATAGTGAAGTTCCAATTGCTCTTTTGGTACTTACTCGGTCAACCCACAAGGCATATTTTAACTTTGCATCCTAAACCCTCTTGTCGTCCTCCAAAATTTTATTAATAATCTCAACCATACTTTTATTTGAAGATTATGCCAAACCATTACCCTGTGGATAATAAGCAGTGGAATTTCTGAGCTTGATACCATAATTTTCATAAAATTTAATCAGGTTAGAAGACTTAAAGGCCGCATCATTATCTATGATGATCGTATTAGGAAAACCAAACCTAGATAAAATATTTTCTTCCAGAAAATCCATGATCACTTTACTAGTTTCCCTCCTTGTAGGTATGGATTCTATCCATTTTATGAATTATTTTGTTGTTGTTAGAATCCATCTATGTTGGCTACTAGATGGAGGATGGATTTCACCAATGAAATCTAATGCCCACTGCTGGAAAGGTCCAACCACTTTTACAGGCTTGATAGGTAAGGACTTGAGATTTTTCTTTCCTTCAAACCTTTGACATTTTTCACATGTCCTTACTTTACACTGAGATCATCAAATAGACTAGGAAAATAATACCCAACCTTGAGTATTTTGTATGTAGTTCTCTTTTAGAAGTGATGTCCTCCACACACTCCTTCATGAAACTGGGTCATGACATTTTCAACTTCTTCTTTATCAAGGCATCGCAATAAGAATTCAGCAGGGTCCCTCCAAAATAAAATCTGATTATTAACACAATACTTGACATATTTGAGTTTTAAGCATCTTACTTTGGATATATCCATTCTTGGAGGATCTTGGAAATTATGAAGAAAATAGAGGATATATTTATACCATTCAGATTCAACAATCTTTTCATCTACCCAAGGGTTGTTGTCCTGAGGATGTGAGTTTCCTGAATTGTTACAAATGTAATCAACTCCCAAAACTTTGCAATTAGAGTCAGCTAATAGCTTAGCTAACCCCAGACCTTTGTCTAGCTTAGTAGGCTTGATGTCCAAATCATACTCAAGCAACTTAGCTATCCATTTGCTCCTCTTTCCACCAATTTCTGGCTGAGTCAATATATATTTAATAATGTTGGATGGTACATAGGAAATAACTTTGGAGTGTAATACATAAATTATGAAAGATTCAGTTCTTTAACAAAGGAAAAATCATGTTTCTCCATGATGTTGTGTTTTAACTGAGTGTCCTGAAGTTCCCTGCTAAAGAAAACAATAGGTTGCTCGAAACATTCATAATTATTTTGTAATAAAGCAACTGCTAAAGTGTCATAAGATGAAAAATAACAAATTAGGAAATCTTTTTCAAAATATGGACTGATAAGAACAAGAGCTTCTGAAATAGCTTGTTTAATAGTTTGAAAAGAATCTTTATCCTTTGTCTTCCACTTGATCTCACTACCCTTTTTCAACATACCATTTATGTGTTTGACCAATTCAGCAAAGTTAGGAATAAACCTTCTATGAAAGTTTATCTTCCCAAGAAAACACTAAATCTATTTCTTAGTTCTAGGAATGGAAAGTCTTTGAATAGATATCACTCTATTAGGAGCAATCTTAACTCCACCAGGACAAACAATGTGACCAAGTAATTCCCCATGTTCTAAAGAAAAATGGGACTTTTTGTTTTAAGGGAAAGAACATACCTTATACATTTCAGAAATACTTGTCTCAGATGTTGTATATGCTCGTCATCAGATTTAGAGAACACAGTAATGTAATCTAGATAGATGACCACAAACTTTTCCTTTTCTCCGATGAAGGCTATATCCATGGCTCTCTAAAACATAGCTCATGAGTTTATCAAACCAAAAGGAATATGAGTGTACATGAAAGTCCCCCATGGTTTCTTGAAGGAAATATTCTCCATATCATCAGGATGAAAAACAACTTGATTGTATCCAGAAAAACCATCAATCATAGACAGCCTGCTAGATCTTAGTACCCTCTGCAAGATGTGTTCCATTTTGGGCAGTGGATAGTTGTCTTTCCGAAAGAATTTGTTTAGATTCTTGAAATCGACACAAAGTCTTATTTCACCATTCTTTTTCCTCATCGGTACCAAATTTTCCACCCAATTAGACTACCTTAAAGGTACAATGATCTTAGCATCTAGAATCTTTTTGAATTCTTTCTCCATGATACGTAACAAAAGAAGATTAATCTGTCTTAGTTTCTGCTTGAATGGATTCACATTTTATTTCAAAGGTATCTTGTGTTGCAAAATAGTTTCATCAAAATTCCTAATATATTCATAATGCCATGCAAAAATATTAGTAAATTCCTTCAACAATTTCTCATATTTAGCTATGTACTTCCTTGGCATAAATTTTGATAGTTTACAATGTTCAGGATTTGCAGTAGTCCCAAGATTGCAATCAATTACATTTTCTTCTTTTTTTGGATCAAGGGGCTTCAAAGGGACATCATTCTGATCAAAGATACTTTCAAGAGGCAGTAGACCTTTCAGGATATGATTTGTTGACAATTGCAAAATCTTATGTCCATCAATCATGTTGTGAAATTTCAAATTCTATTTTTTCTCTTCCACATCTTCATCTTGATCAATATGAATGGAAGAGAAATCATCAATAGCTTCAATGGATCTCTTTATTTTAGAATCCTCTTCAAACACTTTCCAATACTTTTCAATGTCTGGAATACAAGGCCTGTATCTGACCTCTATTTCATATTTCAGTTTTGGGGGTAAAGGAGGTTTGAAGGGGCTTGCTACCACATCTAGTGAGTCACCATGCTCATTCTAATTTCTAGGGATATGTACAATATTAAAATACAGAAAAACGTATTCAACAATGTCCCATACATCATTTATGTATTTTTTCAACCGAATATTCTTCGTCTGATACACATTTATGACCTATTGTACAATGAGTTCTGAATCTCCATGAACCTTTAAATGTTGAATTTCCAGTTCTTTGTCTGCCCTAAGACCTAACAGTAGTGCTTCATACTCTGCAATGTTATTTGTAGTATCAAATTCTAGCTTGTAAGATAGTGTAATGATTTCATTTGTAGGAGAAATCAACACTATACCTGCTCCTGCACCTTCTCTGGATGAGGCTCCATCAAAGTACAATTTCCATAGAAGATTTTGATTTTCAACAGACTGTGGGACAACAATTGATTTTTTTAAAGGAAACGATTGTTGGACAACATTATCAATATGAAATATAGAATATCTCAAGTCCACATCAACTGTATAAATGGGATGATTTATAGAATGATCACTTCCATTGATAATATATGCCAATTGGGTTTCACGATAAATTCTCCTAAATTCTCCTCCAAAAACAGGTATATTGGCATAAGAAATATCCATTTGAAGAGATCCCCCAAGCCTCTTACACCAAGATCTAGAAAAAAGCATGCCAAACCTAGGAGGGATATTGGCTACAACTATATCCATGACTAAAATTTTGGCTGTGATTTGAGATAATGAAATAACAAGGTCTTTGATAACCCCCAAACATTTGTATTTTTTAGAATCAAACGAAAATAAATCATGGTATGTTTTTGTGATTTCTAACCCCAATTCTTCCATGACAACCTTTGGCATAATATTATGAGAGGCTCTAGAATATAACATGAAGTTATGAAGGATTTTTTCATGAACATTTAATGAGACATAAAAAGGAGGAGTGGAATCATCCCTTTATTCTACAACAGACGCTAAAACAATAATAGTTTTTTCATTGTGGAGATTAATCACATCAGCAGAAGGTTCTGTGGCAGAAGAATGTTGCAACCATTTCAAATTCCGATTCCTATAAGAATTAGTTTTAACCAATTCAGTCAGAGAAATAGGGATTTTGATCTTACTTATCTCATGTTCCAAACTAAAAGGAGAGGCTAACTTGTCTGATTCTAGGGTTGATAATTTCATAGTAGGTTGTACTTGTCTTTTTTTAGGATTTTTGCTTCATGTTTGTACTACTGGGACAATAGGTTTATCTTTTTTAGAAGCATATTTTTCTTTCTAAAGAGAAGATTTTGGTCTAAGATTGTACCCTTGTTGTTCAATATTACAAACAATATTATATGGACTTCCCCCAACCTATGAAATCAATGAATCTTCATATTCATTATCTGCTAGGTGACTAAGGGTAATCTCATCTCCGAACAAATGAATATCTAGATCTTCATCAACATCTTCAGCTTCTTGATTTTCTTTAATGTAATTATTCTACAGAGGTGTTTGAATTTTCGGATCATCATTATTCTTCTTATCCCTTTGCATGATCTGAGGGTTAGAAGGTCTTCTATATTGATTATGATTTCGATTTCCTTCTTTAGGAGCATTCCATTTCTGTTTTTCCAATATGAGTTTAGACAGTTCAAAGGACATTTCCTCCAACTTTATTGCCATATCCTCCAAGGAAATCTTCTGATTTTTATTATTAGATGCAAAAGACTTATATTATTCTTTAATATTTCCCTTATCTTATCTCTTCTTTAGTTGTTCTGATGCTAGAATGTTGGATTCAAATTCAAGAGATGAATATTTCATATCATCCAGAGTGGTTGATCTTATTTCCCTAAGAAGTAAACAAAAATAATCATCAAAGGCATTAGAATAAGTGACCTTTTCTAACCTTTCAGCTGGTGTGATATCATCTGGTATTTTCTGATACATCTGATTGAATCTATGATAAAATTCAGAGACAAATTCATCGTTCTTTATTTGAAGATTACTGAATTATGTCATGTAATACAAATCATATTTATTATCTCCCCGCTTTGTCAATAAGGTGGAATCAAGGTATGTGATGGTGGTAATAGATTTATCTATAAGGTTCCTAAACCACTTCCTCATTTCTCCATCTAAATTTCGAACAAAAATACTCATCCACACATCATCATAATCCACTTGGAAATTATCAACAAAGGAGTAAAAAACAGTTGAATGGGACACTACAATTCTTTCCCCTTAATTGTAAAACCTTGGAAGGTACTTCATGTAATCAGTTGCTCGAAGAGGATGACAATTATTTGGAAATACCAAAGGTGCATATCTGGAAGCCCTAATAGCATCGACTGGGTTGGGAGGTGTTGCACCAACCATTGTTTGACCACCTAAAGGTTGATTTGTATGTGATTATTGTGGTGACTGTGGTGTTGAGATATTAGGAATATTCACTGGTTGAATCTTAGGAGAGGACTGGAGAATTTTTCAACATTTTTTTCAGCAGGAAGGATATTAACTTGGAGGCTAAGTTTGGGTTTCTCTTTTTGAACTTATTCAAGGATTAAGATCTTTTCTAAGGGAGGGTACTCTATTTCTTCATGGAATATAAATATTTTTTCAGATTTATATCTACTTTCAGGATAGGGTGTGTAAAAATATTCTGGTTCTACAAATTCCTCTTTCCCTTAGGTAGATTCTTCAACAGGAGGTAAAAGAAACAATTTTTCAGTTCCTAATTGTTTAAGAGATTTGGATTGTTTTCGGATCTTCTCAGGATTTGAAACAAGAGGCACATTGGGAGATTCTAGATGGGCTCTATTCCCCTTTCTCTTTGGATCTAGAGTGTCTAATGTGGAGTCACCAGGTGAAAAGATATGCAGTCAATTGTGCCTAGTTATAGTTTCACCATCTACAACTAAATCTGTATCATTTCATTATACCCAGGGAAAATCTCATCGTTTCTTCCTTGACAATGGCGCCAAAAGATGTTAGCACTAGAAGTTGTTCCTAGATTGCATTAGGAACAATCCTAGAACATCTTATTTCAAAAGTTAAAAGAACATGATTTTAAAGAGGTGGGAGGATCACACTCTTCATCTTAAAAGAGACTTAATGGATAAACTTTCAAGATCTCTTCTCTATGTGCAACAGATCAAGTAAACAAAACCGTAGATGAGTAAAGTGAGAGTAGGGTATATTTTGAAGAATAATAAATGAAACAAAATTGAAAACCATAAAAGAGCAATTTGTTCTTTGATATAATTAACTAGTAGACGAATAAATCTTAAACCCAAAAATCCTTCCTCAACTAGATTTAAAAGATCTTAAACATACATGTGGTGAAGATTGCACTATAAAAATATAGAAATCCTCTCAGCACATACATACAACCATATAATCATATAATAGTAATAATGTGTTCAAGATGAGTAATTATAAATGAGAAACAAAAGAGATTGATACACACCAACTAATGACTTCATTAAGCATTGAAATCTTTACACAGATAAGGTTGATCCAAATAGTTGTATAAAATAAAGTCTTTTAGGAAAACAAGTATCCAACCCTTTCTTATTCTACATAATTTAATATATAATGTTTCAAATAGGTTACATGTAATTAGGGTCAATCCTGAGAATCAGGGACACCTCAAAACAAATCTCTACAAAAACTCAAGATGAATTTCAGTTTCTAATTGCTGATATACCAAATGGTAACTATTTACGAAAAAGATTATAAAATCAGGGTAACAACCTTGCATACGTCTCTTTGATTTTATTTGTTTTAAATTCGAATGATAACACTATTGCTTCATCTATATATTTCCCATATATATCCAATCTTCAATGCTCCACTTGAAACCATTCTTTGACAACTCAACACAGGTGGCTAATGTGGATCAATCTTCATATCCCAATATAGCTTTTATCTCCACAAAACATTTTATAGCTTCATAACATGATCCATTATATTCTTACATAATTCATAGGCTTCCCCTGTTACAAAATATGAAATTGGGTGCGAACATCAACAAAATTGGTTGCTATAGGTGTTCTGGTAGCGCGTTTATTTCCCTATGTATACGATTGCAGGAACTTCCTGTAGCGACCTTCCAAAAATAGTCCCGCATGTTTTAAACTCTTTTCTTTGCTTGGATTATAGCTAGACATAGCCAAAAATAAGAATGATACCTTAGACACAAGGAATTTTTTTTTTTCCCATCCTCCATTACTTTTAATCTAAAAAAATGCATTTATCCTGGAAGTGATATGTTTAAATTGATAGCTTTCTATGCAGGATTGAGGAAGCTTTTTCTGCTAGCTATTCTAATCTATTCTTTCTGGTCTTCTTAGATTGAGACCAGGTTTGCATACATTTAGGCCCATTCCCTTTAGATCCAATCTTAGGGTTTGGGATTTAAATATCCTTTTTACCCTATTTCCTGGTAAGAAATTTGTTTTTCCCAATGATTTTATTTTTATTTATGATCAAACCACACTTCTTGGATTTCTCTTTCTCAGGCTTAGTGATAGGAGTTTTCTTTCTTATAGATGTCTTTCCAATAAGTTTGAAAGGCTCTTCATCAATGATGATAACCTTCTCTGTGATGGTAGGTTTATTCATTTCCTTAGACTTCAAACATAAATTATTTTCAGGCCTTGTGCTTTGTTTCCTTACAAAAATTATATACCTAGAGGTATCATCCTTAGAGGAACTCGAGGCATGAGGATTGACCTTTGGGATAGTCTATTCAAGGTGTACAATATCTTCAAACTCTATTGTTGTTTTTTACATAATGTTGGTCCTCCACTGAAACCCTAGGTTCTGCTAACCTCTTAGCCCCTTTTTAGTAAGTTTTATGTGCAAAAGGGAAAGGGTTCTTACCTCCACCTAATATGTGAGAAGATACTTCATCTATTTGTTGACTAGATGATGTATATTTTACAGGCTCTTCTAGACTATTGAAGCATGCTTCTCATTTAACCTTCTTTATAGTGGTGGATTGACCGTCATTGAATGGATTTTATTGATCAATATTAACAATATTTACATGTGATTTAGAAGAACGAGAATGATTTTCCTTCTCAAACCCCGAATGGATCAAGAACTGATCCTAAGTTTTCTGCCACTTCCCTAGTTTTGCCTTAACAAGAACTTTAATCAAGTCGTAATGAAAAATTTCGTTAGGAGCGGTCTTGGGGTTTTCTTGAACTCTCATAGCCATCTGGTTGACATCCCATAAGAAATAATAAGGTAAATTCATCCTCTTAATCCCTACTAGATGAAGCAAAAATCGAAGGTTGAATATGAATACAGTATAATAACGCCCCTCACATGTGATGAATCTCTTAAGCATGAGAAATGATTCCATCCACTCATCATCAATCTAATCCCTAGGGATGCCCTTGGCCCAATTAGGGTCTATTTGTTTAGGATTTAAAAATTGATTGACGTCTCCTCTTGTAATAAATTTACTTTTAAACCGCCTTTCACCATAAATGGGGAGGTTGCAAGTAGAAACTGTAGATTCTTCAGTGACTTGCATAACTAGGTTTGTGATTTGAGCCCACTATCCATTGAAACTCTCAGCAAATTCCCTGTTTGTAGTATAAGGGTGACCATTTATCTTGGTACATAAAAGGTACCACCCTGATCGATCGAAAATGATTTGAGTATATTCATAAACCTCCATGACTTCAGGTCCTTCAGGATCTTTCCAATTCACATATCCTCCTTTACCCACCTACATAGTCATGACCTAAAGGCTAGATTCTTGGATATAGAGAAGAGATCTATCTATTGTGTAACAAGAATAAAGGATATTTGTTAGCTCTGCATGAGCCAATTCAAATAAACTCGTTATTCTAGTTAATTAATAAGGTGCCAGTTTTTGAAAACATATTTCATAAGACAATTAATCTATGTAACCTTCTAGACAATTGACAGGGACAGATGACGATACACCCCATTTCACATGCTATGGATGACAACAAATACTTTGATAAATTATTTTTCATACTCATGATATTGTAGTAAGATCCACATCTTCCATGACTCACCAAAGTGATTAAAATGATAATGACTAGGGACATGTGGAAGTTCCTATAGCATCCAACCCAATTTGTCTTTTTCACTCTTGAGTGGATTACACTTTGAATCTGTAACTCATGAAGTTAAATAATCAGGATGCATAAGTATTGACATGACTTAATGGCTCAAATAAAAATATTTGAAGCCATTTGATGTCATCAAGTAATCATTTAAACATGTGTATAATTCCATATGTCCCCTTCTCACAACATTAAGTTCATTTCATTTATTTACTCTAGCATTATTTAAAACCCCTTAAGGTGAGATATTAAACCTTTAGCAAAATTCTAAAGATTTTATAACTTATACAAAATTTTAAATACCAAGTAAGAATGAATGAGGAATAAAACAAGGTAGAACATAGTAGGTGTTAACACTAATGTAACCTAACTTCTCCTCTATTAGGTTTTGATCAGAGAGGCTAACACAATTAGATTGGTCAAACTCAACCTCCACTCCACAATCTTGTGTGATGTTTCCATCATCAACATACTCAGTGTGAAAATGATGTCCATATTACCACATAGATGGGAACAAATGTACCTGTAAAAATGTGAACAATCGATGGTTTCATATGTCTAATAACCAAAATTAATAAAAACACAATACATGTAACAATTCAAATATGGAATATTATAAATAGAAAATAGTACTCAGAGAGGTTATTATATATTTGTTTCACTTGATCCCTATTTTTAGTGCATCCATATCTTCTCCACATGGGTTACGACTTGAAATCGCATATTTCTCTTATATCTAGTCAGTCACCCAACTATTGGGACATATTTTTCGCATATTTTCTTTTAAATGATCAAGACAAGGCATGCTTCTATCATTCAACCATCTAAATTATTTCCTGTTACTATCCCATTTCCTTCTTTCGTCTTCATACAATGTGACCCATAGTCACATTGCCTCCATGTTGTAAAGAATGAAGTTATTGATGCATCATTTTCTAAATTCGTTGATGTATACAAAAATTCAAAATGAATAGCATGAGACAAAACATTTATTTTCAACTTAAAGAACAAATATATTGATGGAAACAATTTCTAAGTTTGTTTATTATACAATAATTAAAAAAAAATAGCATGAGAAGAGATATATGTTATGAGATTGAATGTAAACAATTTCTTTGTACTAAATTGGTAAAATATAACTAACTTACTCTTTATCAAGTGCCTTTTTTTGTTCATTTGGAGTAGCTCCCCATCCCTTTTGTCCTCATATTGATGGTCGTCCCAAATGACTACCCCTGTTGTGTCATCAATTTGCTTGATGTACTCATTGGCATAATAGAACAACTTGTATACCATAGAGCCCTTCGGTTTTTCCCTTTCTCGAACAAACCCATTCAATTTGTTCATGTACCTCTCTAAGAAGAAAATCCAACGACATGAGAGAACCCAAGATAATTCAACCTCATTAGTTAGATGAATTAAAAGATGGACTTGCAAGTCCATAAAAATCGTGGGAAGTTCCTTCTCAAACATACAAACAATATAAACTATCTCTCAATGTCACCATGTAATGTTAGACATATTAACCTCCCTTAATGTGATCCAACCCACACATGCAGATAATTTTTATATGGCACATTGCAAGTCCTGGTGGAAGTCGTGGTTGTAATGACCTAATTTAACAAAGCCTTATAAAATTCATAAATTTAAACAATTAATATTATTTCGACGTATAAGCAATAAGCAATTTCATTATTCAGCATATAAGCAGCATAAATTTAAATTTATGAACAACATGCTAATAAATTACATAACCATCACATATTCATGAGAATACATAAATAAAAATACCTCTATCTAATGCTAATTTCCGATCTCTGGTTGTCCTCTCTGTTGCTCTGCCCAAAACCGAATCTTCGTCCCTGCCAGCTAGGAACAGAGCCTGTCCGACTCCCTAGCTCCAGGATTCCATGAGGATTCCTGGCCCTCGAGCCCAAAACTCCCAGCAACCTAGTGCCCCCTCTAACAGTTCACCCAAACTCCAAACCATAAAATATCCTCAGCTGAAATATAGTCCTTCCCTCCCCATAATGTTCCTCCCTCAAAGTTTCACAAAACTCTCCTGAAGGCCTTTGTCCCCTCATATCCTTCCCCATTCACTGCCTCCTCCTTCATTTAATGCCACCCACCTTATCCCTCCATTGACTACCTTATCCTTCCATTCAATACCCTATCCCCTGTCATACGTAAAGTTTTATAATAAAAGTTATTAAGCCTTTAATTCTTTACCCAAATCATTAAATGTGTTAAGTAATCAATTAATTAATTAATCAACATATATTAAACAATAATTAATTAATTAATATTATTAATAGTTAATCATTACTTAACTAATACACATTAAGGCAATTAATTATTTAATTAACTATACTTGATAAACCCTATGCAACTATTTAACTAGGGTTGTTACATACACCCACCCTTCAGGAAACTTCGTCCCGAACTTAAGGTATTTTATGATACAAGGGAAAAGAGACATGGTTCACACATTCATAAAAAATAACCGTCATTATTAGCAAGTAAGCCAAGAAACTCATTCATACTAGTGTACATGCACAAGAAATGCATGTGTAGCTAGTACATACAAGTCTCGTTCATGTACTAATATCAATAACTATCATCTCTATAGTAA
>JZKD02S2416404.1:665020-717045 GCA_000966675.3 Picea glauca | reverse complement strand
TTACTATCAATACTTTGAAATTTATTACAAAAATAAATCGATGCATTATATGTACACACCACATTGGTTCGATACTCATGGTATAGCACACCGAAAATGTAAATTTTAGAAAAAAGAAAAGTGTGTGTGTTTATTGCCAATGCATTGAAATATATAATGAATAAATGAGCAAGAATTTGAGTTTTTGTATTTATAAAAGAAAACCCTATTCATTCTTTTATTTTTTTGTCAAAATTAGAAAGACGATTTGTGCAACAAAGATTTATTAGCAATGACTTCGGAATGGGTGGATTTTTTTGAAGAGTCAAATTCAAGGGGGATTATTGTAGATCACATAGAAATCGACAGAGGAGAAATTTCAGGTTTATGATTTCATTCTATTAATTATATTAATCATTCTCCTATTTGATTCAAACAATTTTCATTGCATTCCCAAACCCAAAAAAGGGTTTCATAGTTACCTTCAGTATCATAAGCTCTAATTTCTTCATTGTTTTTCTTTCTTTCTATATTTCACAAAAATAATTTTTTTAAGAGAATTTTTTTGTAGGGTTTGTTTATTTATATACGTGTGTTTCCTATCTATTGCAATGAAACCACTCATTACATTGGATCTCAAACTGTCCTGCCACTGTCAATTATTTTTTTTAAAATGCCTTTGCGGTGACCAGTGTGCTCTGTACATAGTAAGAGCACCGATGCGTATTTGTATGTAAACAACACCACTTAATTTAAATTAGAAATAATATTAAAAAAATATTTTCATGGTCGACGATGTGCATTTTACCTAGATAAGCATCAGGGCACATTGTTTTAAATTTTCATGAATTTTCCATGTCTTAAATTTGTTCACGGGCCAGCGATGTCTAATAAAAAATACTTAGGAAGTTTATCTTTTCTTAATTCATAAAACACTAACTCAATACAACAATTTGTATAACATTTTGAATTTCGCAATGACACTGTTATACTGTACCGGTGCATATATGTATGTTTTATGCACCAATGTGTATAAATATGGTTGACACCCCTGTTTGTATTAATTTACTATATACACCCAGATCTTATTTAAAAAAAAAATTAAGTAATGTTTATATCTGATGATTCCTAGGAGCAAACAACGGGAAAACCAAGACATGTCGATAGGGATGTCCACAAAATTGTAGAAGAAGATGGTAAAAGAAATGAACATAATTGCATTGTAAGAGGAGCCATCTCAACTACAATGTGCATCAGAGGTATGTAATCATTTATTTATTCTTTTATGTAAATCGAATTTAATTATTGCATGAAATGCTAATTTTCAATAGTTTTGTTGCACAAAAGAAAAAAAAATCATTCAACATATATGACATGACGACGAGGAATAAAAGGGTTGATTGCAAACTTTGTGAGTATTTAGGTTTTTGTCCTTTCTTAAGATTTCATGTTTTTTATGATATTTATATTTAAATAATTAATTTACACTTATCCATGTATGTTTTCTGGTAGGTGCTAACATACAAAGAGGACCCAACCCATGAATTGATAAAAATAGGGTTAAGTATAGGTTGCGCGTATATGTTGAAGAACAAAATTTTGATTGAACAATTTGTAAGTAGCTATGTTGTTTAACTTTCGTTGTTTTATAATTAATGAAAAAACATGAAAAATTTATATTGATTATATCGATTGTGCTTTGTCATGTCGTATTAAACATGTCGGAAACAAACTATGTAATGCAATCAACAAAGGATATTTTTAGAGAATTCATGAAGCATGACTTCAAAATAATGTGTATTGTTTATGAAAGAATCGGTGCCAAGGTATGTTTTTTTATCTACGCAATCATACATATTATACTATTTATATAAATGTAGATATACTTATTACAATTTATTTCTATTTTTGTAGATGGAAGATGAAGGGATGGAACATAAAAAACAAGTTGATCAAGAAATCATTATGTTAAAAAACCAAAGTACAATACCACCTACAAATGAAGAATAAATGATGCATGCACACAACTTGAGCGATGAAAATAGTTCAACTGATGAATGACAATCAATATAATTGAATGTTACTGCAAGTTGCATGTTTTGGAATATTTGTCTATGAAAATTAGAGATTTTTCTTAATGTACTCGACATATTGTCCAAATTGCACAAGGACATGTTACTAATAAGTGTAACAATTACAAATTGGTTGCAATTTGATTATTGTGGACTTTTACGTTGTCCATTTTTGTATGAAAATGGGTCTCTTATTCATATATAATAAAATGGGTTTCTTATTTCATTGCATTGTCAAATGTTGCTTTCCTGAATAATTAGTATGTGAATTATTTACATTGTTACAAATAACATAGGTGTAATTGGTTGGATAATTCATTAATGTAATCATTATATGAAAATGCAATAACAAAAATATAAAATGATATTTTTATAAAAAAATATTCGATTTTTAAATGATTAATTAAAAATTTGTAAAAAACAATGAATTAAAATATATACATATCAATGCATTGTATTCTTTTGAACTCACTAGATGGTGTGTGCCATAATATATAAATCAATGCATTTTGAGGAGGCATACACACTAGTATGAACTATTGATAAAACACACCTTTTTGTAAATGATATAGCGTACAATAATATTTATAGTTTCAAAATTGTATGGTGGTCATGTTTAAAATATACACGAGGGCATTAAAATAATTTATGTACTGGTGTGTTAAGTTTATTATACACACCGAGGTTCTAAATATTATTTAGGAATTAGTTCCTTTACTATAATATACACACTGATGCTTAATAAAAATAATGGCGCCAACAACTCACCTCGAATATTCAAAATTTCACTATCCTTCAGTGCACATTGTAAAAATAACATCGATACATACTAATTACACAAGCATTGGAGTGCATGCGATATTAAACACACTAGGTCTCATAATGTGATGATTGCAGAGGTGTTCAGTATAACTTAAACGCATCCAGGTACACAAAACCTAAAATGCATCGGTGCTTTATACACAAACAAGGAGGAACTGATGTGTAGAAATTATAGGAGAAATGGTGTTTTGCATACGACAAAAAAGGTGGAATTGGTGTGTAATAGCTATAAATGCACCATGACATTTCTTATTATATTAACAAGCTGGGGTGTTTGTATTATATGAATGCACATATGTGTTTGTATTATATTAATTCATCGGTGTGTGTTTTTCAATATCGCACCGATGTGTTTTGACAAGAACAACACCAAAAAAAAACCTTCGCTACAACCTCTGGCCACCCAATTTTTTTTTAGTTATATGGAACATCCACTAAAACCTATGAAGTTAATATAGGAAGTTGTAGTGGAGTTGTTTTTGAAATTTTTTCCAAATTTTGTAACACTAAAAACCTCCGCTAGAAGGTGCTCTCCTTGCAGTGAATTTACACCCTACTTGGATGTATCAATGTGATAATTGTTAGAGAGGATAACTTGCTCCATTAACCCTATATAGACAATGAAAAATCCATAAAGAACTATAAGAAATGGTTCCCAAGCAATATTAAAATTATTAAACCCATGATATTTCCCATATAATGTAGTGCAACCTACATGCAAATTGTGAGGAGGAAAAAAAATAACTTAGGAAAAAAAAAAAAAAAAAAAAAAAAAAACAATTTTGGAGATTGACACGAGTTGACTGGAAACTGTCGATCTTGAAAAAAAAATAGTAAAAAACTCAAGTATTATGACCAAGTTTTCACTTTAATAAATAATAATCCATATTATTATGTCACATAAGATCTTGTTTTTTAGCATAAATTGGGAAACAAGAATTTTTATAATGTGGTTATGATAACACTACAAAATCCATAATGATTATCTCTTTGAGTGCATCACAACACTACATTATACCTAATTTGATAATGTTGGAAAAAATATTTTAGATAAGACAAACAATACAAAATCGATTAATCAATATATTGTTGGTTGATGTTCTCTAATAGTAGGGAAAGTATTGAAATATTTTCTAGTCTCGTGGATGAAGTTGTAATAGTTATTAGTGTCACTATATGACAACTAGTAGGTTTTCCTTGGTTGAAATAAAAAATATTTTATTTTGAATTAGAGAAGCTCAAGGCTAAAAAATTACTCCATTCTTCTTAGGCACTCAAATTCTCACCATGGCTTGGAGTTTGACTGTGGGAAAATATGTCATCCTACAAGCGTGTAGGATGGCATATCTACCCATGTATAGTAGGATGCCATCTCTACAAATGGACAAATAGTTGGATAATCTAGCACTTGGGTATTTGCAACAACCCAAATTAATTCAACCCTTCACACTTGATTTTTGAATTGGTGTAGTCTATAAGGGATGGTGTGCATTTATTTTGAAGAAGCTAAGACTAATGTTTGTATAGTGTAATCTTGAAAATAATTGTTTCCTCCCAATTGTCATTTTGAAGGTTGAAAATGAAAATACAATGATGTAGGAAGGTAAGAAATCTTGTGAAGAATAATCATCAAGTTAAAAACCATATATTAGAGTTTTCATGATCCTTGCATCATATTTTTGGTGAAATCTTGGTACTCTTGTTTGAAAGTGATCGATATCTGTTGGCTACAATACCCATAGTATAGAGATTTAATCCATTTCTCTGTTAGTGAATTTCCTTCGCTTCCTCGGATCAAATATTTGTATCCTCTCTTTCACATAGAAACCATGTTCGCATATTTTGGGTGTTAAGCCCCTTTTCCTTCCATGTGACCAACACTAGAATCAGGGGCTCATTCCCTTGCAATATTTCACACAACTAAACCTTGACCAGATTGCCAGAGAGAAACTTCCATTCTTCGTTCATTTGATTTTTAATGGATGACAACGATATTTTCTTGGAACTCTTCTCCTTTTAAATATCACCATTTATCATTATAGAATGGATGATAAATATGTCATTTTTCAATTATATCGTCAGAGTGGAGTTCATAATAAGACTCCAAACAACTTTTTCTATGGACGATGTGGATTGGTTCTTGGAAATCGACCTTCGGGGTTGAGTCTGGAATGAGACCTTGAAATGTTGGGTCCGATAGAAGGCTTTGATATCCTTTGATAGGCCAATCGATGAACGCCTCTGATTCTTTGTATGTAATATGAAGCTATTAGGGAATTTTCCTCAATTCTTTCCTTCGATACCTTTACCTTAAACGGTTGGGATGGGCTCCAAAACAACAACTCCAATGAGTGGCCTAGATTAATTCTCAGATCTTTCAAATGGATGAATTATATTTTTCATTAGGATACTATGGTCAGGTTCAGGTTGGAAGATTTCAAAAATACGGTCGGATGGATGAATGTATATTTCTCTCGCTTGATACATCAGAGTGGAATTTTGATAGGGCCTCTAAATTTACACTCCAAAAAATTCACAATTTCTCGACTTCGGGTCTGATAAACGATCAATGAGAACCATTGATCTAGTAGAGCTTCACTCCTCAATTTAACCACAACCATCGGATTATGAAACTCTAAAACATGCAAAATAAGTTGAGTTTGAATTTTGATTATGCATCAGGTCTCTGCGATCACGATCTCCTGCACCTCTAATCAAAACTTATGCACACCAAATTTGACAAGCACATATATGGAGGACATAATTTCACAATCAAAATCTTTATTCAATAACTGAAGGAATGGAATTAAACATTCATGCTTTGTTCCTTCTCAGCCTCTCGGGATTCTACAAGAACATGATTTTATCACTTTACAAACTTTCTAACCTTTTCCTATTACAACAATACTCAATATAAACTCAGAGCTCTCGGTTATCTTTCAAACCACAAAATTCTAAGTTATCTCAATGGACCCTAAATCTAGAAGTTTTGTTCCTAAATATCAACAATAAAATCAATAATAATCTAACTATCAAAAAAATGATATATGTTAAGATGTCTTCTAGAAATATCTATCTATTACAATAAAATAAAATTAGGGAACCAACTCCCTTGGTAAATTGTTTTGTGACCCTTAGGGTCAATCTAAAAAATTCACTTGGCAGATGCTCCCACATGAGACTCTCGGGGAAGAAAAGAAACGTTCAAGAGATTTTTAACATTTATGCCATAATTGGATATTTTTGATGTTGTCATCCAAGTAGAATCCTCCTCTAGCTAATTTTTCCATTTAATCAAATACTGAAAGTACTCTTTACCCCTCATCCTTCTTTCCACTTTTTTGTCCAATACTGCTTCAATATCTTTCTGAACAATCTTGGGAAATTTTTCTTTCCATTCAACGGTCTGATCTTCATCACTTACAAGTTCTTCTGTAGAAACACCTTTTGTTCCCTTAAAGGGATACAAATCTGCCACATTAAAGATTGGAGAAATTCCAATACCAGTTGGAAGTTCAAGCTTATATGCATTAGCGAAAAATTTTCTCAATATTCTACAAGGTCCAATATTTTTTAGCTTCAATTTGTTTTAAGTCCCCATTGAAAATCTCCCCTTTATCAAATATGACATGACCAAATCACCAACCTGAAAATACACTTGTCTCATTTTCATGCCTTCCCTCTGTTTATATTTAGCACTACTCCTCCATGCTTATAGAAAAATACTCACCATCAACACTCCTTAATTATTATTTTCTCAAATTCCTTAGTTCACACATTCCTCTTGGATTAATTCCATACATAATATGGGATGGACTCATTCCTTTTCTCCTATTTGGTGAGTCATTATATGCAAATTCATCCCGAGCAAGCATTTGGTCCCATTGCTTATTATTTTCATGCACAAGATTCCTCAAAATATTCCCCAAACTCCTATTCACTACCTCTATTTTCACATCAATCTGTGGGTGATAGGATGAGCTAAAATTGATATGTACCTAGATTCTTCCATAGGGTTCTCCAAAAATGACCTACAAATTTTGTATCATGACATGAAACAATGTTTATGGGTAGACCATGCAGCCTCAATATTAGTTGCATCACTAGTCTTCCTACAGGAAATAAAATGCCCCATTTTTTAAAATCCATCTACCACAACATTGATATAATCATTCCCCCTTTGTTTCCTTGGTAATCCCAGTACAAAATCCATGTTGATTGAATCCAATGGTTTTTTTGGAATAGGTAGTGGATGATACAGTCTTGTGTTCTGACTCATCCCCTTAGAATGTTGATGAATTCCACACTTTTTCACGAATTTTGTCACCTTATTTTGCATACCTAGACAAAAATAGAAGAATTTTCCTGTGCAGAAGTCTTGTCTTGACCAAAATGTCCTAACATTTCTCCTCCTTGTTTTTCCTTAATAAAATTCTCCCTCATCAAACACTTTGGTATGCATAGTTTTTTGTTCTTGACAAAAAACCCTTCTTGTAGCATGTATTCCAACCACTGGCTTATATTACTGACAACTGGGTTTTCACAAGTTTCATAGACATGCTTGAAATCTACATCATCCTTATGCATTTCCTTTAGACCATCAAAACCTAAAGTGTTGACTTGAATTTCTTGCAAACGAAAATTAATTCTACTTAACACATCAACAACTTTATTAGTCTTACCACTTGTGTGTTTAATCACAAAGGTAAAATTATGCAAAAATTCAACCCACTTGGCATGCATTTGGTTCAACTTTGGTTGACTACTTATAAACTGTAATGCATGATTATTAGTGTACAAGAGAAAATCCTTGGGTATGAGGTAATGCCTCCAATTCTTAAGTGCTTGAACAATTTCATAAATTCCTTGTCATAAGAGGAATACTTATGTTTTTCTTCATTTAATTTTTCACTAAAATATGTAATCGGTCTTTTCTCCTAACCCAAAACATCTCCTATTGTAGTCCCATTAGCATCAATCTCAAATTGAAAGGATTTATCAAATATTGACAAAGCTAATATAGGATTTTCAGTAATCTTTTTTTTCAATAGTTTAAAACTTCTATCAATTGATTTTGTCCATTTAAATGATTGTTTTCTTTATTTTATAGTTTCTACAATAGGTGTACATATCTAACAAAAATCTCTAATGAATTTTCTATAAAAACTTGCAAGTCCATGGAAACTTCTTACCTCAAATGCATCTCTTGGGGTTGGCCAATTCACAATTAATTGCTTGAACCTTTTTTGGGTCCATCTTCAAAGTTTCTTCAAACACTACAAAACCCAAATATATCAGTTCCCTTTTCATGAAGCTATAGTTATTCAAATTTATCAACAAATTTTCCTTATGCAGGTTACTCAAAACCATCTTAAGATGTCTTAAATGTTTCTCCTTTGTCTGGTTGTAAATCAAAATGTCATTTAGATAGAATAACACAAAATTTTTAATAAATTCCTTTAAGACCCCATTCATCAACCTCATAAATGTACTAAGAGAATTTGTGAGCCCCAAAAGCATAATCAACCATTCATACAGTCCAATATTAGTCTTAGAAGGAGTCTTCCATTAATCCCCTTCTCTCATCCTAATTTGATGGTACCCACTTTTTAAATCAATTTTTGAAAAGTACCTTGCCCCACTTAAGCAATCCATCAAATCATCTATTCTTGGTAATGGAAATATGTACCTTATAGTAATTTTGATAATTTGCATGGAATCGGTGCACATGTTCCATCCACCATCCTTCTTTAGAATGAGAACTATTAGTACAACACATGGACTCATACTTTCTTTCACCAAACCTTTAGTTAACAGCTCATGTACATGCTTCTTTATCTTTTCATTCTCTTGAGGGTTCAGTCTATATGTTTCTTTGTTAGGAAAACTTTCTCCAGGTATCAAATCAATATTATGACTAATAATTCTCACAGGACGTAAATCATAAGGTAATTCATTACTATTATATCAATAAACTCATCAAGCATACATTTAACTTCTGTAGGTAAATCATCCATATTTGTAGTGGTGAGTATTACAGCCTACTAGCAGTCTCGTTGTGGCTCGAACTGTAGGTTAATGATTACCTAGTTTGAGAGATCCACGATATCATGAGGGAAGAAAGTGACAGTTGCTCACGATGATTCTAAGGGGCACCCAATAAGGCAGGGTTCTTATTTCTTAGAGGCCCTTAGTCTCCCACAAGATCACCTGACGAAGTATTGACTCTAGAGGTTTGACATCTACCAAATTCAGTCAAGAGGTGAGTGGCACCCTTGGAGCATGTAGTGTGTATTGAAGGGCACATGACACAAATAAAATGGAAAGAGGTGAGTGGCACCCTTGGATCACGTAGTGCATCCTGAAGCACACGTCGCAGTTTCAACTCAGGTAAGTTAATAAACCTAGTACCTAGAAAACTATGCGTCCTTAGGACCTGATCGGCCTTAAAATAGATGATGGTATGGGTAAATTTTAATAACTAATATTTCCCTTAAAAATTGTTGCTGAGTGTAGTGAAATTAAAACCTAGGTATAAGTAGAACATGTGAACAAAGAAAAACTAGATAGACATGTAACAAGAAGGGGGTAAAAAAAATTCAAACATTATTTATTAAAGTAAAAATTATAATGGAGGATTAAATTATTAAAAGGGTAAATGGTTGTTTTTGTCTAAACTTGCTAATACTAAACTTAGTTAAAAAGAAAAATGGGAAACTTAAAGAAAAGGGGAAACTTAAAGAAAAGAGGAATGTCTAACTTAGTAGGGAATCTAGCTTTTGTAACTTTCTATTTGTGAACTCAACTAGGCTTTAAGTAAGGCATAAGTCATTTAATAAATGTAAGGGAATAAAGGGACATCGAGGAGCGTTTTTAGGAATGCTTTAAGGTGGTTGAGGGAAATAGGAAAAAATAATTAATTAATAAATTGATTTTCTGGTGAAACTAAGGGATCGGGTGACATGTGTATGGGGGAGGTTTTTCCTAATTAAATTTAATAAAAATAATATAATAAGAAAAATCTATAAAAAGAATGGCGGAGGAGGATTATGGATCACGTTTGGTAGGCGTAAGGTTACGTTGTCAATATTTTTCTTGACTAAGTTTCCTTGTGGGAGTTGGGATGCCCAACTCGATTAGAGAGTGGTAGCTCGACCTTACGAGGCGAGTTGGGAGATAGATTTATTTGGTTCATGTGCGCTGCCCCTTTGCGGCTCGGGGGGCTCAGGGGGAAGAAGAGTATCCTTAGCGTTGGTTGGGAGGTACCCGTGAGATCTCAATGATTAGAAAGAGGGAGCGAGGAGGATTAACAGTGGATGAAGATAACAAGTCCATCCACTAGTTAAGGTACACAATTTCAATTTCACATTTTTAAAGTAGTTAAATTTTGTATGTGGTTTTATATGTAGATGGATGTGGGATTGGTTTCTGGTTCTGCACATGATTTTAACGGTTCCTTGCCCCTTGTATTTTGTTGCCTGTAACTTTTTCCCAGCTTGGGATTGCGTTCACTCACTACTGTGCATTTTTATTTTAAGATCTCTGAGATTGTTCACCCCTTCCCCACCTTGTTCCTTGTGGTTTCCTTATGTTTTTTTATTCATTTGGCTCTGATATGCATGAAAATGAACTCACCCCTTTTTGTTAATTTTTTTACCTCCAATTCGGTTTTACACAGTAAATTAATCCCTTCATTACCCAACAGATTTATGCCTTTAATCTTTGATTTTTTGGTTGATCCCTGACGTTATTTCCCTTGCGTGGAGGCCTGGAAATTACTCGACGATTTACATATTCGTCACGACATTTCCCTATTCTTCACCTTGTACAGTGAGTTCCATCTCCTTTCCTCCATGATTGTGTTACCTCTGTGATGATGGAGGAAGCTGTAACCTTGCGTCCTTTCCTTGCTCAGAGTTGTATGTGTTTATGTGCAGTTAGTGTCTCCACATAACCTTTCCTCACCATTCAACCCTTCCGCGAATACTTTTTTGAGTACCTTGTGTGTTGGAAAAAGGAAAAAGAAAAATAAAAATATTTTTGGTCTTACATTTGGAGCCCGCACCTTCACACCGATGCCTAGCGTAATTACATCACTGCCCCTCTGTGAATTTATTAGATTGTATCCTCACGATTACCTTATCCCTTACGCCTCTGCGTTTTCACCCTCCCAAATGGAATTTTTCCAGAGTTCTGTTGCGATTTCATTCACACTGTTGGCCAGCGTTGGTGGGCATCCCCTCGACGTTCGTTTTTTTTTTTTTCATTTGATTATACACAACATCAACTAGCATTTTATCTTCTTATGAAGAGGATCGATGTCTTCATTCCAACACTGTCCTTACACAAATTTAAAAACTTTGTGTTACCCTACGCATGAGTAGAAGAGAGCACTGCCATGCTTTCTTTAAAATCGTCCTTTAAGCTTAGCGAACTTTACCCTTCCTCCAGCGATCTTCTCTCCCTCTACTCAGTGACATGTGCATGCGATTTTTCCCTTCCATCTCAGATAGGGGCTTGCAATTTCTACGACTGGGTTTAACCTGCGCTCTCTTTTTTAAACTCAAATAATCTCACTAAAAGTTTCTCTGCGTAGATATGGGTAGTTATAATCATACGAATTTTGATTTTGGCTCCACGATCCCTTCCATCTGTGTTCTGAGCTAATCGTTGGTAGGTTTCCTTAAGAGTTTCCCTGTTTTCTTATTGCCTTTCTCGTTTATGAAACTGCACGTATCGGAGGATGTCATAATCCTTAACTTTGGGCGTTAACTGTTAGCGAGTTCTTGGCTGCATGCAACATTACCGTATTCCCCACGCCTGTAAATTTCCCCTTTATTTATTCGTGATGACACTTGGCGACTTATTATCTTGGTTAACCTTAGGGTGCATCCCTTCCTAATGTTTCTCTTAGAATTTATATGCTGAAGTTATTTTAGGCACTAAATGTTCACCCTTACCATTATTTTTATTTCGGCAATAACTTTACTCTTGTATTATGTAATTGTTCGTTATTATTAGTATGGTACCTTATCGCCAATTTATTTTTATTCCTTGGTGTTTAAATATTTTAAAGGTTGTTGAATGGATTAAATTAAGGTGATAGGTTAAATGTCTAGGGATGCCTTGTATCATTTATACATTGCTTCATGTGAGTTAGTTTCTTCTAAAGGAGACCTTAAGACGAATTATTTAAAGCTCTTGCACCACTAGGTCAGGTTAGGTTATAAAGGTTGATTGATTATTAATGGCATTCTCGCATGCCTTGAATCAGTGATATCTAAACGACAGATTACCTGACATTAGAAGATTGTGCTTATGTAATTCATGTAATGTATGATAATTATTGATTCTTAGACTTCTCGTGCAGTTGAATTTTAGGTAATCAATGGGTTTTATATTTCGGACTTCTTCCACATTGGATTGTATGTCATAAATTAAGTTATAGATCTTAGATCCTTGCACATGTGGATTTTATGTGTTGAATGATGGATTAGTAATGTTTTCTTGCGTCAACAAGTGTATTAGTGAATGATGGACTACTATCTTTACGTGTAATAATAGATTTATCAATGAACTAGATTAGTATCCTTTATTGCGCCACTAAATTGTTAACGAATGATTGATGTAGACCTTAGACTTCCCGTGCTTATGAATTCTTGTAATGTGTGATGGTTTAGAATGGTTTATCTTGTGCTTACCTTGAAAATGATGTTGATTATTGTAAATTCAATGATTGATTTAATCATGCACCTGGAATTAAGTAGATATTTGTTGTGCCTTAAAAATAAGGATAAGTGGATGATTTGTACCTCGTCGTATGCCGTTGTTGATTGATTTAATAATTGAGTTCTCTTACACCCTGGAATTTGTATGTTACATGTGTTGGTTTACTGGAATACTATAGCGCCTTGATGATCATTTATGATGTTGATTTAGCTTAGACGATGCGGACTTGATTGTGTGGGTGGGATGTAGACACCTCCTTGTTCCTCATAACAAATGGCAACCCTGAGACCTTAAATGGTCAAAATCGATGTGAACCTCGGCTTGAGCATTGCTTATGTGTCCTGGAGGTCCTAACCTTGCAGGGTAGGTCGGGTGGGTAGTCATCTTGTATCTATTTAATGATTGAATGTAGTCGTGAATTGTTTCAATATTTTGTGTTGGGCTAATATGCTACGCTATGTACGTTTATGTGTCGCTATCCTTCGTTGACGGGTTGATTGAATTGATATTTATTTCAATGATGAGTAGCGATTCATGTTGTTACCTTGTGTCGTTATTCATTATAATTTATCTGTTTATGTGTGATCATCATTGTATGAATGCAATTCTCTTGGGATGTTATTTATTTGTGTTAATGCGTCATTATCTGTATCGTTATTCATGGCAGTAACTTGGCGGGGTTATGTCACGATTGATTGATAATGTGTTAATAGTTTTTCATTAATATATATTCAATGATATGACATGATGTAGCTATTAATTGTGTTGTATATTTCCTAACGACAAAAAAAATTGACCTATTGTTTGTCTCTTTTGTTGTCGTAATGACAGGGTCGTTACATATGGTATCAGAGTGGGTTCAACCCTGCGACTGTGGATATCCAATCCTTCCACTGAATTAAGCCCTTGATTTATACTCAACGCTAATTAAATTATTAACCTATCCTTTCCGTAATCATGATTAGAGGACGCCGTAGAGAGTCACAGAGTGGTGCCTAGGGAGAAGGCATGACACCTTCAGTAGCACCTGTGATAGAGAGGTCCAACCCCCAAGGAGAAGAACAAGTATTGAGCATGAGTGGACTATTTTGCGTGATGCATTGGGTCTGACAGGGTCCTTCCAGGGAAATGTTAGATACCTTGAATAACTGCCTATGATGAGATATGGCCAGGGCACCTGTACCCCTGAGGGTCCACCGCACAACCCAACCAATACTAGTATCTTTCATGATAAACATGAGAGGGTTAAGTTCCTAAGTCCACGATTGCCATAGATGAATCAGTTGTCGAGGCATTGCTGGAGAGCCCAACGATGTGCTTTGTGCTTCGCGATTTCGACCTCCATCATGAAGTTCCACATAGGAGGTCTTCAACTAAAGGGGAGTGCTCTTCTATGGAGGAAGACACCCCTACCTCAAATAAACATGGTCGATGAAGCCATGTTAGGGGAATGGTTCCAGGAGAAGTAATTGTCAGAGTAATTCAGCGAGCATCATCTCGATGAGTTCAACGCCTTACAATAGGATGGTTTTATGGTGTCAGATTAGGATACCATATTTATGGAGCTACTTCGATATGCCCAACATATGAAAATGAAGAAGCTGGAGATCAACAACTTCATGACCCACATTAACTCCAGCTTTTGTGTGAAGGTTAGGATCTAAATTCCTCGAATGTTGCACGATGTAGTCAAGTAGGCCTCTTAGATAAGGAATATTTGACTACAGAAGTCGAGGCAAGATTCCTACAAGACCGTCTGGACTAACAACATCTAGTATGCAACAACATCAGATGTCATCCAGACCAGACCTATTGGTATCAAGATATGTCTATAGGACCCTTTGTCACGACACCTTGATGATAGGTTCCTCGGCAGAGGGTTCCCTACATGGGACCACCTAATATGCAGCAAAACCACATGCAACCGTTGTTTAGGCTTGTCAAAAGAACAAACCAGGATCTTAAGATGGTGGGACAAAAATTTTTATTCCAGGGCCAATAGTATTGGACCGCAAGTGGGCAATGGATAGCTGGAGCATCATATTACCAACAAGACTATCCGGTTGAAATGGCTAGATCAGCTGAGTCCACGGGACACACTACCATGGAAGAGGTGGGCAAGGCCTATGTGATTCATGACCATGGTAATTAACCGCCAGGATGAGCGCCAGTCCACTGTGCTCAAGGCATTAGGTGCCATCACCAAATGATATTTTAGTATTTGATAGACCCTGGTGCTATGGAGAGCTTCGATTCTAGTACCGCACTGAAGGGATTGGGGTAAGGGCTTCGACATGAAGAGTTTTGATTCGTCAATGTGGATTCGGGTGCCAACTGGATGGTTGGAGGAAGGAGTTTGAACTGTCGCTTAAACCTATGGATAATGTAATGAAGTTCAACCTACATCACGATCTTAGGATCTTATGACGACATGATCAATATGGACTGGTGGGAATCACATGATGTGATACTCAATGGTAAGATGAGGTGACTGAGTTGGATCGACGATGAAGGATAAAACCATGTGATTGTAGGAAGAAAATGAGGAGTATCCCCAAGGTTCATTCTTCCCTACAACTATAAGAGAGAACGCGCAAGGATGAAAGTTATATGCATACTTAGCGTTGAACGTCAAGGGCGTGGCAGAAGGATTAGAATACCTTTCGGTAGTACGAGATTTTGCGGACATGATTATGATAAGAATAACTAGGTGTTTTGCCCCAAGCCAAGATGGAATTTACCTGGAACTAAACCGGTGGAAAGAAATCCTTATTGGATGTCGACCCCTGAGTTACAGGAGTTGACAGTGAAACTGAAGAAGTTGTTGGACCTAGGGCTTATATGTCCAAGTGTATCACCTTGGATTGATCCTGTTAATTTCATACGAAAGAAGGATGGGTCTTGGAGACTCTGCTTGACTACCGTGGATTATTCCATGATGACATCTGATATTTTATTGGATGACGAAATATCAATATGAACTTTTACGCTTGATATTATAGTGTTGCACTAGAAAACAAAATTACGAGAAGCGATCATAAAGATATTGAGGATTCATTTCTTAGGGCATGTCATCTCTGGTGAAGGAATCGTTGTGGATCTAATGAAGGTAGAGCCTATTGTGGAGTGTCCTACACTGAAAAATGACCCAAAATTTCATAGCTTCATGGGTTTAGCAGGATATTATTGACGGTTCGTCGAGGGTTCTTCGAAGATAGAAAATAGGATTACAGAATTGCATAAGAAGAACAAGAAATTTGTGTGGATCAATAAATGCATGGAATAATTTCAAAGGCTCAAGGAGATATTGACTACATTTCCTACTAAAACTACCTGGCGTGGACGAGGAATTCTCGTTATGCACTGATCCATCTGAGGGAGGCCTAGGTAGAGTCTTGATGCAAGACAGTCAAGTGATCGCTTACACATCGAGGAAGTTAAGGAAGCAAGAGCGGAACCACGTGATGCACATTTTGGAGTTGTAAGTGATTTTGTATTCCTAGAGAGTGTGGAGACACTGCCTGATTGGACATAAATTCGAACTAAAAAATGACCACCATGGTTTACAACACCTTTTACGCAAAATGTCTTGAAGGCGCGACAAAGGCATTGGTCAGAATTGCTTATGAATTAAAATTTTGATATTTCCTACTTAAAAGGAATAATGAATAGAGTGGCAGACGAGTTGAGTCAGAGACCACATGTATTTTCAATGATACCTCTTCAAACAAATCTATGTGAAAAGATTCCAAATACAATGCGACGTTGACTAGTATAAAGAGGGTAAGGAATTTTTTGGGTGAGACACAATGTGGGTACCAAAATTGAGGGATACACTTTGGACAATGACGGATTTTTGAGATATAATAACTAGATTTACTTACAGCCCAATGACGAATTGAGAAGTTTTTATCTTATGTGAAGCTCATAGAGCAATGTACATGACTCATCCAGGAGTCATGAAGATAAGGACAGACCTTAATCCCTTGTTTATCTGGAAGGGTTAAAGGAAGACATTTTCAACTGCGTGGCAAGATGTCTAGAAGGTCGGCAAGTGAAGGATGAACGTAGACATCCGACAAGAGTACTCAGCCACATGCCTTTCTGGAATCGAAATGGGAGGTCATTTGGAGGAAATTTATTATTGGGATTTTCATTAACGGCAAGGAGGCATGGCTCGATTGTTATGATAGTTGACACTCTGACGAGGAGTTCACATTTTGTCCCTATGCATATGATACATCATGCGCTAGGTATAGCTAGAGTTTATATCAACAAGATTTTCAGGCTTCTAGATGTACCCAAGGAATCATGTCCGATAAGGGATTCATTGTTTACAAGACCAGTTGGATGAATCACAAGAGGCCTTGGGAACACCACTGAACTTTAGTACAACATTTCCTTGAGATAGAAAGGATGACTGAAGGAACAAACCAATTTGGGAAGGTTGTGTTGCATATGTGTGTGTTGGACCCACAAAAACATTGGGAATAGTTATGGCTGCTGGACGAGTTTGTGTGCAACAAAAACCATCAAGGCACCATTAGGATGATTCCATTTAAGTTTATTTATAAGAGATCGTGTTAGATGCCTTTGATTTGGAATCAACTCGAGGATGGGGTCCTGGTAGTAGTAGAAGAGATCCAAGAAATGTAAGAACTAGTACAAATGATACAAAAAGGGGTTGGAAGAAGCGCAAGATCGACATAAGGGTTTTTTCGATGCACATCGCATGATCATTATTATGAAGGGCCTAATGGCTAGTCGTGCCTCATTCCTTGAGGAATTTTTGGATATTGATCTTGTATCTATGTGCAAATTTAGGTCAGTAATCCTACGCATGTGATTGAGTTGGGTTCTTGGTGAATGATTGGGCGAGGGTGCACTCACGGCAGAGCCAATATGCTTTCTGGACCATCTCATTCGAAAGATATGGCATCGAACTTTCGATCAGGTCAAGATCCAGTGGGACGATTATAGTACACACTTGGCTACCTGGGAGGACACATATGATATGTATCAACAGTTTCTTTTTTATTGATAATTAGTCATTTATATATTGTCAGATACTTTATTTTTGCATCAATACACTGTGAAACTTTGGGACAAAGTTTAAACCAAGAGGGGGTGTATGTAACGTCCCGATATTGCATTTACTTCTGATGTGACTTATTCTTTGAGGACAATTGCATGCAAGTGATCTGGTTCAATATATGAGTGACTACTTCGCTTATGGATTTTGATGATGAGATTGTGATTTATGATGTCATGTTATGTTATCATGTATAGATAGGTGCTATAGACTGGTTTCTCCTGAGTGTGTAAGACTCTTGATAGGTTGAGGATGTCAACAACATCGATGGAGATCCTTGGACTCTAGATTGAGTAAGGGAGTCGATTGTTTATGGTTTGCATATTTATTTTATTGCATATGTGGCATATGACTAATATAATATGATGTTGTTTATGGATCCCTCACATGTTGTTTATGGATGTAGGTTGACAATAGCTTGCTAATCAAACTCATATTTGGAGTAGAGGGGTCATGCAGGACAACCAAAGATATCGAGAGAGATGTGTGGCAACAACCCTGCCACAACCTACCATCACTCCCATCCTGGCTTGCACTGTAGGTTAATGATTACCTAGTTAGAGAGATCCACTATGCTGTGAGGGAAGACTGTGATAGTTGCTCACGATGATTTTAAAGGGCACGCAATAAGGCAGGGTTGTTATTACTTAGAGGCCCCTAGTCTCCCACAAGATCACCTTAGGGAGTATTGACTCCAAGGGTTTGACATCTACCAAATTCAGTCAAGAGGCGAGTGGCACCCTTGGAGAATGTAGTGCATCCTAAAGGGTACGTCGCGGTTTCAACTCGGGTAAGTTAATAAACCTAGTACCTAGAAAACTATGCCTCCTTAGGACTTGGTCGGCCTTAAAATAGATGATGGTATGAGTAAAGTTTAATAACTAATTTTTCCTTAAAAAATGTCACCCAGCCTAATGAAATTAAAACCTAGGTCTAAGTAGAACATGTGAACAAAGAAAAACTAAATAGACATGTAACAAGAAGGGGGTAAAGAAAATTCAAACATTATTTATTAAAGTATAAATTATAATCGAGGATTAAATTATTAAAACGGTAAATGGTTATTTTTGTCTAGAATTGCTAATACCGAACTTAGTTAAAAAGAAAAAGGGGAAACTTAAAGAAAATGGGAAACTTAAAGAAAAGGGGAAACTTAAAGAAAAAGGGGAATGTATAACTTAGTAGGGAATCTAGCCTTTGGATCTTTCTATTTGTGAACTCAACTAGTCTTTAAGTAAGGTGTAAGTCCTTTAAGAAATGTAAGGGAATAAAGGGACACCCAATAGCGTTTTTAGGAATTCTCTTAGATGGGTGAGGGAAATAGGAAAATTTAATTAATTAATAATTTGATTTTCTGGTACAACTAAGGGATCAAGTGACATGTGTACGAGGGTGGTTTTTCCTAATTAAATTTAATAAAAAGAATCTAATGAGGGTTTGGGAAACTAATCATTAAGAAAACTTTATAAAAAGGATGGTGAAGGAGGAGTGTGGATCATGTCTAGTAGGCATAAGGTTACGCTACCCATATTTTTCTTCACTGAGTTTTCTTGTGGGAGATGGGATGCCCAGATTGATTAGAGAGTGGTAGCTTGACCTTGGGAGGTGAACTATGAGCTAGCTTTCTCTATTTCTTATGCGTGGCCCATTTGCGGCTCGGGGGGCTCAGGGGGAAGAAGAGTAGCCCTAGAATTGGTTGGGAGGTACTAGTGAGGTCTCAACGATTAGTAAGTGAGAGCGAGGAGGATTACCAGTGGTTGAATATCATCAACAAGTCCATTTGTCGGTTAACGTACACAAGTTCAATTTCACATTTTTAAAGTAGTTAAATTTTGTATGTGGTTTTATACATAGATGGATGTGGCATTGGTTTCTGGTTCTGTGCATGATTTTAAGGGTTCCTTCCCCTTGTATTTTGTTTCCTGTAAATTTTTATCATCTTAGGTGATCTAGGTGGATATTGGTGGCCACCCACCTTTTCCAACTAGCTCAAAACAGTTTTCTAACAATTTTGGCAATTTACTATTTTTAGTAGTTTTAACTTTCAGGGCCATTTTGAGGGCCTAAATGAAGGTTTTTTGGGATCAAGATTCTCAATTATAGACAAAGGAATTATTGATCCCCAAAGATAAATATCCTCGACGATACCTTTCCAATGGGCTATCATACGCCTAAAACGAAGATCGTATGAAAAAGTTACGACCTCGAGAAGTTGATGTGCTAACTTACCCAAATGGGGCCCATATGACTTTTGGCGCTTCATCTCCTAAGGTTAGGTTTTTGGATGTCTAGGGTTTTTTGAATTCTTGTTTATTGTAAAAATACCTTCAAATCCTCATTGTAATGATCTTCTTGCGAATGAGCGCAGTCGTCACATCTCTTCTCAGAGATACGCCACCACCATTCCAACAAGCTTGTTTCCACTGCATTTTTCAGTTTCACTTTATTTCCTTATTGAATAGAAAACTAGTTTTACTGTATCTCTGTTATTTTGTGTTAAGCACCTATTAATAATCTATAGTCATTTCATTCTGCTCATAAAATATGAATCATTAGGATTGCGTTCACCCGCTATTTTGTGTTTTTAGTTTAAGATCTTTGAGATTGTTCGCCCCTTCCCCACCTTGTTTCTTGTGGTTTCCTGGTGTTTTTTGATTCATTTGGCTCTAAGATGCATGAAAAGGAACTCCCCCCTTTTCATTTATTTTTCTACCTCCAATTCATTTTTACACAGTAAATTAATCCCTTCATTACCCAACAATTTTATGCCTTTAATCTCTGCGTTTTTGGTTGATTCCTGACGTTATTTCCCTTATGTGGAGGCCTATAAATTACCTCATGATTTACAACTTCGTCATGAAATTTCCCTATTCTTCACCTTGCAAAATGAGTTCCATATCCTTTCCTCCATTATTGTGTTAACTTTGCGATGTTGGGGGAAGGTGTAGCCTTGCATCCTTGCCTTGCTCATAGCTGTATGTATTTATGTGCGTTAAGTTTCTCCCCACAACCTTTCCTCACCATTCAACCCTTGCGCTAATACTTTTCTGAGTACCTTATTTGTTGGAAAAAGGAAAAATAAAAATAAAACTCCTTTGGTCTTACCTTTGGACCCTGCGCCTTCTTACCGATGCCTAGCATAATTACATCACTTCCCTTTGTGGATTTATTAGATTTTATCCTAGCGATTATCTTATCCCTTATGCCTCTCCATTTTTTCCCTCCCAAATGGCGTTTTTCCAAAGTTCTCTTGCGATTTCATTCAAAATATTGACCAACGTTGGTGGGCATCCCCTGGGTGTTCGTTTTTTTTTTTTTTCATTTGATTATACACAACATCAAGTCGCATTTTCTCTACTTATGAAGAGGCTCGACGTATTCATTCCAACACTGTTCTTACACATCTTTAAAATATATGTGTTACCCTAAGAATGAGAAGAAGAGAGCACTGTTGTGCTTGCTTTAAAATCTCCCTTTAATCTTAGCGACCTTTACCATTCCTCCAACGATTTTCTCTCCCTCTGCTCAACGACCTATGCATGCGATTTCTCCCTTCCATCTCGGATAGGGGCTTGCAATTTCTGTGATTGGGTTTAACCTGCACTCTCTTTTTGAAACTCAGAGAATCTCACTAAAAGTTTCTCTGTGTAGATGTGGGTGGTTATAACCCTGCGAATTTTGATTTTGGCTCAACGATCCCTTCCATCTGCGCTCTAAACTCATCACTAGTAAGTTTCCTTAAGAGTTTCCCCATTTTCTTATTTCCTTTCTTTTTTATCAAACTGCACATATCAGAGGATGTCATAATCCTTAACCCTGGGCATTAATTGTCAGTGAGATCTTGGTTGCATGCAACATTACATTATTCCCTACGCCTGTAAATTTCCCCCTTCTTTATTCGCGATGACACTTGGCGACTTATTATCTTGGTCAACCTTTCCAGGGTGCATTCCTTCCTAATGTTTCTCTCGGAATTTATATGTTGAATTTATGTTAGGCACTAAATTTTCACCCTTACCATTATTTTATTTTGGCAATAACTTTACTCTTGTATTGTGTAATTTTTCTTTACTTTGGGTCTCTCTCTCTAACCGACCCTTAAAGAAAAAAACCTTATACTATTATTAGTATGGTACCTTGCCGCCAATTTATTTTTATTCCTTGGCATTTAAATATTTTAAACGGTGTTGAATGGATTAAATTAAGGTGTTAGGTTAATTGTCTAGGGCTACCTTGTATCATTTATACATTTCTTCATGTGAGTTAGTTTCTTCTAAAGTAGACCTTAAAACAAATTATTTAAAGATCTTGCACCATTAAGTCGGGTTAAGTTATAAAGGTTGATTGATTATTAATGGCATTCTCACATGCCTTGAATGAGTGATATATGAACGATAGACTACCTGACATTAGAATATTGCGCTTATGGAATTCATGTAATATATGATAATTATTGATTCTTAGACTTCTTGCGCAATTGACTTTTAGGTAATCAGTGGGGCTTAGATTTAAGACTTCTTTTGCATTGGATTGTACGTCATAAATTAAGTTATAGATCTTAGATCCTTGCGGATCTGGATTTTATGTGTTGAATGATGGATCAGTAATCTTTTCTTGCATCAAAAAGTGTATTAGTGAATGATGGACTACTATATTTACGTGTGTTAATAGATTTATCAATGAACTAGATTATTATCCTTTATTGTGCCATTAAATTGTTAACCAATGATTGATGTATACCTTAGACTTCCCGCTCTTATGAATTCTTGTCATGTGTGATGGTTTAGAATGGTTTATCTTGTGCTTATATTTAAAATGATGTTGATTATTGTAAATTCGATGATTCATTTAATCATGCGCTTGGAAGTAATTAGATATTTGTTTCACCTTAAAAAGAAGGATAAGTGGATGCTTTGTTCCTTGGCTTATGTTGTTGCTGATTGATTTCTCTTGCGACATGGAATTTTTATGTTACATGTGTTGGTTTACTGGAATGTTATTGCGCCTTCATGATCATTGATGATGTTGATTTAGCTTAGACGGTGTGGAATTGATTGTGTGGGTGGGATCTAGACACCTCCCTGTTCTTCAAAATAGTCATGAGCCCTATGACCTTAAATGGTCAAAATCGATGGGAACTTGGGCTTGAGCGTTGCTTATGTGTCTTGGAGGTCCTAAACTTGCAGGGTAGGTCGGGCGGGTAGTCATCTTGTATCTATTTCTTGATTGAATGTAGTCGTGAATTTTTTCAAGATTTTGTGTTGGGCTAATCTGCTATGCCATGTATGTTTATGTGTCTCTATCATTTGTTGACGCGTTGATTGAATTGATATTTATTTCAATGACGAGTAGCGGTTGATGTTGTTACCTTGTGTCATTATTCATTTTGATTTATCTTGTTTATGTGTCATCATTGTTGTATGAATGAAATGCTCTTGGGATGCTATTTATTTGTGTTAATGCGTTGTTATTTGTATCGTTATTCATGGAAGTAAATTGGTGGGGTTATGTCACAATTGATTGATAATGTGTTAATATTTTTTCATTAATATATATTGGATGATGTGACATGACATAGATATTAATTGTGTTGTATATTTCCTAACGAAAAAAAAAAAAATTGACCTATTGTTTGTCACTTTTGTTGTCGTAACGACTGGGTCATTACATATGGTATTAGAGCGGGTTCAACCCTACAATTGTGGATAGCCACACCTTCCACTAAGTTAATCCCTTGATTTATACTCAATGATAATTGAATTATTAGCCTATCCTTGCGGTAATCATGGTTAGAGGACGCCATAGAGATTCACGATATGGTGCCTAGGGAGGAGGCGTGACGCCTCCAGTAGCACCTGCACTAGATGGGTCCAACCCCCAAGAAGAAGAACAAGTCTTGAGCATGAGCATATTGTCGCGCGTGATGCATTGGGTTTGACAAGGTCCTTCGAGGGAAATGTTAGAGGCCTTGACTAACTGTCTGTGCTGAGTTAAGGCTAGGGCGCATGTACCCCTGAGATTCCACCATGTGCCCCAGCCAGTACTGGTAGTTTTCATGAAAAACTTGAGAGGGTTAAGTTCCTAATTCCATCAGTGCCACAGATGGATCAGTCGTCGAGGCATGGTTGGAGAACCCAACGATGTGCTTCACACTTCACGATTTCGAAATCCAGCACGAAGGTCCACATAGGATGTCTTTAGCCAAAGGGGAGCACTCTTCTATGGAGGAAGATGCCCCTACCTTAGCTAAACATGGCCAATGAAGACATGTTAGGGGACCAGTTCTAGGAGAAGTAATTGTTAGAGTAGTTCATTGAGATTCATCTCGATGAGTTCAATGCCATATGACAGGATGGTCATATGGTGTCAGATTAAGAGACCAGATTTATGGAGCTACTTTGATATGCCCTGCATGTGAACATGAAGAAGCTAGATATCAACAAGTTTGTGTCCGGCCTTAACTCCATCTTTCGTGCGAAGGTGAGGATCTAAATGCCTCGAATATTGCACGATGCATTCAAGTATGCCTCTTAGATAAGGAATATTTGACTACAGGAGTCCATGCAGGACTCCTACAAGACCATCTGGACTGACAACATTTGGTGTGCAACAACATCAGACGCCATCTAGACCAGACCTCTTGGTATTATTATACGTCTATAGGACCCTTGTTCACGACACCTTGATGATAGTTTCCTTAGCAGAGGGATCCCTACAGGGGACCACCTAATCCACAACAACACTACATGTAATCGTCGTTTAGGCTTGTTAGTAGAAAAAAACATGATCTTAAGCTAGTGGGCCAACAACTTTTATTCTAGGGCTAGGAGTATTGGATCGCAGGTGGGCGATGGATAGTTGGAGTGTCACCTTACCAGCAAGACTGTTCGGTTGAAATGGTGAGAGTGGTCGAGTCCACGGGACACACTACTGTGGTAGAGGTGGGCAAGGCCCATGGGATTCACTACCATGGTAATTAACCACCAGGCCAAGAACAAGTCCACTATGATCGAGGCATTATGTTCCATCACCAAACAATATTTTAGTATTTGATAGACCCCTGTGCTATGGAGAGCGCCGATTATAGTACCACACTAAAGGGATTTGGGTAAGGGATTTGACATGACAATTTTTGATTGGTCGATGTGGCTTCGGGTGCCAACGGGATGGTTGGACAAAGGAGTTTGAGCTATCGCTTAAACCTATGGATAGTGTAATGAATTCTGACCTATGTCATGATCTTAGGATCTTATGAAGACATGTCAATATGGACTGGTGCTAATCACATGATGTGATACTCAACGGTACGATGAGGTGGTTGAGTTGGATCGACAATGAAGGATAGAAAAGTGTGATTGTAGGAAGAAAATGAAGAGTATCCCTGAGGTTCATTCTTCCCTACAACTACAAGAGAGCACACGCAATGATGCAAGTTATATGCATACTTAGCGCTGAACTTCAAGGGCATGGAAGAATAATTCGAAGACCTTCCCGTAGTACGAGAGTTTGCGGGCGTGATTCCCAGAAGAATTACTAGGTGTGTTTCCTGAAGCCAAGATGGAATTTACCATCAAACTAAAACCTAGAACTAAACTAGTGGTAAGAAATCCTTATAGGATGTCGATCCTTGAGTTAGAGGAGTTGAAAGTGAAATTGAAGGAGTTGTTGGACCTAGGACTTATATGTCCAATTGTAACGCCTTGGAGTGATCCTGTTAATTTCATACGGAAGAAGGATGGGTCATGGAAACTTTTCTTGACTACCGTCGAGTATTCTATGACGACCTCTAATATTTTATTGGATGATGGAAGATCAAGACGTTACACTTGATAATATAGTTTTGCAATAGAATTTTTTTTTACGAGAAGCGATCGTAAAGCTATTGAGGATTCATTGCTTAGGGTATGTGATCTTTGGTGAAGGCATCGTTGTGGATCCAACGAAGGTAGAGGCTATTGTGGACTAGCCTATGTCGACAAATGACCCAAAAGTGCATAGCTTCATGGGTTTAGTGGTATATTATCGACGGTTCATCGAGGGTTCTTCGAAGATAGTAAATCCGATTACGAAATTTCATAAGAAGAACAATAAGTTTGTGTGGATCGCGAAATGCGCAGAAGCATTTCGAAGGCTCAAGGATTTTTTGATGACATATCCTACTAAAATTCCTTGGCATGGACAAGGACTTCTCGATATGAACTGATGCATCTAAGGAAGGCTTAGGCAGAGTCTCTATGCAAGACAGTCAAGTGATCGCTTACATATTGAGGAATTTAAGGAAGCAAGACGAGAACCATGTGATGCACATTTTGGAGTTGTAAGTGATTGTGTATGACCAAAGAGTGTGGAGACACTACTTGATTAGATGGAAATTTGAACTGAAAATGGACCACCATGGTTTACAACACCGTTTACGCAAAATGACTTGAACACATGGAAAAGGCGTTGGTCAAAACTGCTTATCGATTACAATTTTGAGATTTCCTACTTAAAAGGAACATTGAACAGAGTAGAAGATGTGTTGAGTCGGATACCAAGCGTATTTTCAATGATACCTCTTAAAACAAATCTATGTGAAAAGATTATAACCACAACGCGACGTTAAATGGTATAAAGAGGGTAAGGAATTTTTTGGGAAAGACACAATGTGGGTACCAAAATTGAGGGATACACTGTGGATAATGATGAATCTTTGAGGTATAATAACTGGATTTACTTACAGCCCAAAAATGAATTGAAAAGTTTTGATCTTATGTTAAACTCATAGAGCAACGTACATGGCTCATCTAGGATTCATGAAGATAAGGACATACCTTAATCCCTTGTTTACCTGGAAGGGTTAAAGGTGGAAATTGTCAACTATGTGGTGAGATGTCTAGAAGGTCGGCAGGTGAAGGATGAACGTAGACACTCGACAAGATTACTCAACCACATGCTTTTATGGAATCAAAATGGCAGGTAATTTCGAGGGACTTTATTGTAGGGATTTTCATTAAAGAAAAGGAGGCACGAATCGATTTTCATGACAGTTGACACTCTGACGAGGAGTTCACATTTTTTCCCTATCCATATGATGCATCGGGCACCAAGTATAGCTAGAGTTTATATCAACAAGATTTTTAGGCTACCAGACATACCCAAGGAATCTTGTTCGATAAGGGATTCGGTGTTTGCAAGATGAGTTGGATGAATTCCCAAGAGGACTTGGGAAAACCACTGAACTTTAGTACAACATGTCCTTGAGATAGATAGGATGAATGAAGAAATGAACCAATTTGGGAAGGTTGTGTTTCGTATGTGTGTGTTGGACCAACAGAAACGTTGGGAATAGTTTGTGTGAAAAAACAACCATCAAGGCACCATTAGGATGAAGCAATTTAAGTTTCTTTATGGGCCACCATGTCAGACGCCTTTGAGCTGGGATCAACTTGAGGATGATGTCCTAGTAGGAGTAGAAGAGATCCAAGGAATGTAAGAACTGGCACAAACGATATGGAAAGGGGTTGTAAGAAGTGCAAGATTGGCAGAAGGGTTTTGTCGATGCCCATCACATGACCATAATTATGAAGGGCATAATGGATAATAGTGCCTCATTCCTTAAGGCATTGTTGGATATTGATCTTGTCTCTATGTGTGAATTTAGGTTAGTAATCATACGCATGTGATTGACTTGAGTTCTTGGTGGATGATTGGGAAAGGGTGAGCTCGCGACGTATCCAATCCGCTTTCTGGACCATCACATTTTAAAGCTACGATGTTGAACTATCGATCAGGTCAAGATCTAGTGGGATGATTATAGTCCACACTCAGCTACCTAGGAGGACACATATGATATGTGTCAACATTTTCCTTTTTGTTGATAACTAGACATTTATATATTGTCAGATACTTTATTTCTGCATTAGTATACTAAGAAACTTTGGGACGAAGTTTAAACCAAGAGGGGGTGTATGTAACATCTTGATATTGCATGCACTTCTGATGTGACTTATTATTTGAGGACAATTGTGTGCAAGTGATCTAATTCATTAAATGAGTGACTACTTCGCTTATGGATTTTGATGATGAGATTCTGATTTATGATGTTATGTTATGCTATCATCTGTAGACAAGTGCTATTGATTGGTTTCTCTTGAGTGTGCAATATGATTAATAGGTTGAGGATGCCGAAAACATCAATGGACCTCCTTGGACTCTGGATCGAGTCAGGGAGTGAATTGTTTATGGTTTCCGTATTTTTGTTATTTCGTATGTGGCATATGACTAATATAATATGATGTTGTTTATGGATCATTGATATGTTGTTGATGGATGTAGGCTGATGGTATCTGGTTAATAAAAATCACATTTGGAGTAGAGGGGTCACGTAGGACAACCAGAGATATTGAGGGAGAGGTGTGGCAGCAGCCCTGCCATAGCCTACTAGAACTCTCGTTGTGGCTCAAACTGTAGGTT
Organism: Picea glauca; assembly: GCA_000966675.3. Classification (NCBI taxonomy): domain Eukaryota; kingdom Viridiplantae; phylum Streptophyta; class Pinopsida; order Pinales; family Pinaceae; genus Picea; species Picea glauca. The sequence goes on along the minus strand of JZKD02S2416404.1, from coordinate 688,896 downwards.
AATGATTACGTCATTCGAGAGATCTGCGATTTCATGAGGCTAGATTGTGACAATCTCCCATGATTATTCTAATGGGTGTGCAATAAGGCATGGTCCTTATTCCTTAGAGGCCCTTAGTCTCCCAAAAGATCACCTAACGAATTATTGACTCTAGGGGTTTGACATCTACCAAATTCAGTCAAGAGGCGAGTGGAACCCTTGGAGCACGTAGTGTATATTGAAGGGAATGTTGCGCAAATAAAATGGAAAGACGCTAGTGGCACCCTTGGAGCACGCAGTGTGTCCTGAAGGGCACGTCGCAGTTTCAACTCGGGTAAGTTAATAAACCTAGTATCTAGAAAACTATGCCTCCTTAGGACTTGGTCGGCCTTAAAATAAATGATGGTATGAGTAAAGTTTAATAACTAATTGTTCCCTTAAATATTGTCACCCAGGCTAGTGAAATTAAAACCTAGGTCTAAGAAATTCATTGGAACAAAGAAAAACTAAATAGACATGTAACAAGAAGGGGGTAAAGAAAATTCAAACCTTACTTATTAAAGTAAAAATTATAATGGAGGATTAAATTATTAAAAGGGTAAATGGTTGTTTTTTTCTAAACTTGCTAATACTGAACTTAGTTAAAAAGAAAAAGGGGAAAATTAAAGAAAAAGGGAAATTAAAGAAAAGGGGAAACTTAAAGAAAAAGGGAAACTTAAAGAAAAGGGGAAACTTAAAGAAAAAGGGGAATGTATAACTTAGTAGGGAATCTAGCCTTTGGAAGTTTCTATTTGTGAAGTCAAGTAGGCTTTAAGTAAGGTGCAAGTCATTTAGGAAATGTAAAGGAATAAAGGGACACTGAGGAGAATTTTTAGGAATGATTTTAGGTGGGTGAGGGAAATAGGAAACTTTAATTAATTAATAAATTGATTTTCTGGTGCAACTAAGGGATCGAGTGACATGTGTACGAGGGAGTTTTTTCCAAATTAAATTTAGTAAAAATAATATGATGAGGGTTTGGGAAACTAATCACTAAGAAAAATCTATAAAAAGGATGGCAGAGGAGGAGTATGGATCACGTCTGGTAGGCATAAGGTTACGTTGCCGATATTTTTCTTGACTGAGTTTCCTTGTGGGAGTTGGGATGCCCAACTTAATTAGAGAGTGGTAGCTCGAACTTGAAAGGAGAGAAAGGAGATAGCTTTCTCTAGTTCATGTATGTGGCCCCTTTGCGGCTTGGGGGCTCAGGAGGAAGAAGAGTACCCCTAGCGTTGGATGGGAGGTACTGGTGAGGTATCAACGATTAGCAAGTGGGAGTGAGGAGGATTACCAGTGGCTGGAGATCATCAACAAGTCCATCCGCGAGTTAAGGTATACAAGTTCAATTTAACATTTTTAAAGTGGTTAAATTTTTTATGTGGTTTTATACGTAGATGGATGTGGAATTGGTTTTTGGTTCTGCACATGATTTTGAGGGTTCCTTTCCCCTTGTATTTTGTTGCCTGTAACTTTTTCCCATCTTGGGATTGAGTTCACCTGCTATTATGCATTTTTAGTTTAAGAACTCTGAGATTTTTCGCCCCTTCCTCACCTTGTTCCTTGTGGTTTCCTGGTGTTTTCTGATTCATTTGGATATAATATGCATGAAAAGGAGCTCACACCTTTTCATTTATTTTTTTACCTCCAATTCATTGTTACACAGTAAATTAATCCCTTCATTTCCTAGTATTTGCATGCCTTTAATATCTATGTTTTTGGTTGATCCTTGACGTTATTTACCTTGCGTGGAGGCCTGGAAATTACCCCATGATTTACAGCTTCACACGACATTTCTCTGTTGTTCACCTTGTATAGTGAGTTCCATCTCCTTTCCTCCATGATTGTGTTACTTCTGCTATGATGGGGGAAGGTGTAACCTTGCATCCTTGCCTTGCTCATAAATGTATGTTTATATGTGCATTTACTTTCTCCCCACAACCTTTCCTCAGCAGTCAACCCTTGCGATAATACTTTTCTGAGTACCTTATGTGTTGGAAAAAGGAAAAACAAAAATAAAACTCCTTTCGTCTTACCTTTCAACCTCGGGACTTCACACCGATGCCTATCATAATTACATCACTACCCTCTATGAATTTATTATATTTTATACCTGTTATTACCTTATCCCTTATGCCTCTGTGTATTGTCCCTCCCAAATGGCATTTTTCCAAAGTTCTCTTGCGATTTAATTCACACTCTTGACCAGCATTGGTGGGCATCCCTTGGGCATTCATTTTTTTTTCCATTTGATTATACACATCATCAAATCACTTTTTCTCTGCTTATGAAGAGGTTCAACATCTTCATTCCAACACTGTTCTTACAGACCTTTAAAAAATCCGTGTTACCCTACACATGAGAAGAAGAGAGCACTTTCATGCTTTCTTTAAAATCACCCTTTAAGATCAATGACCTTTACCCTTCCTAAAATGATTTACTCTCCCTCTGCTCAACAACATGTGCATGTGATTTCTCCCTTCCATCTCGAATAGGGGCTTGCAATTTCTGTGACTGGGTTTAACCTGTGCTCTCTTTTTGAAGCTCAGAGAAACTCACTAAAAGTTTCTCTTTGTAGATCTGGGTAGTTATAACCCTGTGAATTTTGACTTTGGCTCAGCGATCCCTTCCATCTACATTATAAGCTCATCAATGGTAGGTTTCCTTAAGCGTTTCCTCATTTTCTTATTTCCTTTCTCATTTATGAAACTACACGTATCATAGGATGCCATAATCCTTAACCCTGGGCATTAATTGTCAGCAAGATCTTGGTTGCATGCATCATTACCTTATTCCCTGCACCTGTAAATTGCCCCTTTCTTTATTCATGATGACCCTTGGCTACTTATTATATTGGTCAATCTTTCCAGGGTGCATTCCTTCCTAATGTTTCTCTCAAAATTTATATGTTGAATTTATGTTAGGCACTAAATGTTCACCCTTACCATTCTTTTATTTCAGCAATAACTTTACTCTTGTATTGTGTAATTGTTCGTTACTTTGGTTCTCTCTCTCTAACTGACCCTTAAATATAAAAAACTTATACTATTATTAGTATGGTACCTTGCCGCCAATTTATTTTTATTCCTTGGCGTTTAAATATTTTAAAGGTTGTCGAATGGATTAAATTAAGGTGTTAGGTTAAATGTCTAGGGCTACCTTGTATCATTTATACATTGCTTCATGTTAGTTAGTTTCTTCTAAAGGAGACCTTAAGATGAATTATCTAAATCTCTTGCACCATTAAGTTAGTTTAGGTTATATAGGTTGATTGATTATTAATGGCATTCTCGCACGCCTTGAATCAATGATATCTAAAGGACATATTACCTGACATTAGAATATTGCACTTATGGAATTCATGTAATGTATGATAATTATTGATTCTTAGACTTCTTGCACAATTGAATTTTAGGTAATTATTTTCCCTCGACCAAGTTTTGATAGAACATTGGTCGCGTTTGACCATTTTTGGGACTTCGATAGGTTGGTCGAAGATGGAGCACCGAGGTGGAGCTGAGATCACGATATCTCACTCATTTTGCGAGATTTTTGGGATTTTATGGTTTATATAAGGGGTATGGTATGTCATCCCATGGGTTTACCCATGTTTAGGCCCTTTTTTTAATGTATAAATAAGTAGCTAGGTGATGTAAGAAGTGATGTGTGTGTATGGATTTGTGCAAGAAAGACTAAGTTACAGGTATGTTGGCTTCGTGCAAGAATATGTAGAGATTGCTAAGTGCAAAGAACAGTTGTTGGATTTTTGTGCATATTGTGTGTTGGAACTTGCAAAGCTAAGTGCAAGTAATTGTAAGAGGCTTTGTGCAAATAGATTATGTAAGGCTTTGTGCCTTGACCTAATTCAGGGAAGGAGGATCTGGAAAGGTGCATGCAGATATCCTATCCTTTGCAGAGTTGTCTACGTGGCTTTGTGCACAGGAGAAGAAGAATGTAGAAATATTGAATACTAGTAAAGAAGAAGAAGAGTTGGTGGACGTATCCACACACTGGGGTGAACCACATATATCATGTGTTGATGTGCTTTGTGAAATGATGTTCATATTGTTTATCTATTTATCTACTTAGTGCACTACTCTTGATGTATGATAGATATATCTATGGATGTTTAGTGATTATGTATGATGAATGCTAGATCTGAGTTGATGTTGTTTGCTAAATAATTAGATGTGATTAATCTTGATTATTATCGTGTTGATCTGTAATAAGGGTTTAACCTGTGATGTGACTAAGGTTTAAGAACTAATGCATGCTATTGGCTAAGTTCTCTGTTAAGTGTTGTAATCACAGATCTGTGTCCCATATCAGTTGTAGACGTCTGACTCCTGCAATCCCCCTGCCTCTACCTCGAATGAGACTTCCTCTGTTTCGCAAGTGTTTCCAAAAGGGCCAGTAGTTAGGTTTTGTTGGTGCATTGTTGAAGCGTTGAACCCTAGGTATACCCCTGTGCCAACAAATGGTTATGTTGCCAGGACCTGAAACTATGATTGCTGGGAACTGTAGAAAGAAAAATCTCTATGTGTAGACCCCTGAGTTATAGACCCTAGTGCTAGGCATTGTTTTATTGGTCGATGTGGCTTCAGGTGCCAATAGGATGGTTGGAGGAAGGAGTTTGAGCTATCGCTTAAACCTAGGGATTGTGTAATGAATTTTGACCTACGTCACGATATTAGGATATTATGGAGACATGTAAATATGCATTGGTGGTAATCACATGATATGATACTCAACGGTAAGACAAGGCAGATGAGTTGGATCGACGATGAAGGATAGAAAAGTGTGATTGTAGGAAGAAAATGGGGAGTATCCCTGAGGTTCATTCTTCCCTACAACTACAATAGAGAATGCACAAGGATGCAAGTTATATGCATACTTAGCACTGAACTTCAAGTGCATGGCAGAAGAATTTGAAGACCTTCCCATAGTACGAGAGTTTGCGGACATGATTCCTAGAAGAATTACCAGGTGTGCCACCTGAAGCCAAGATGGAATTTACCATCAACCTAAAACATAGAACTAAACGGGTGGCAAGAAAGCCTTATAGGATGTCAACCCCTGAGCTAGGGGAGTTGAAAGTGAAATTGAAGGATTTGTTGGACCTAGGACTTATACGTCCAATTGTATCACCTTGGAGTGATCATGTTAATTTCATACGGAAGAAGGATGGGTCGTGGAAAATCTCTTGACTACCGTCGAGTATTCTGTGATGACATCTGATATTTTCTAAGATGATGGAAGATCAAGACGAACTTTTATGCTTGATACTATAGTGTTGCGATAGGAAAAAAAATTACGAGAAGCAGTCGTAAAGCTATTGAGGATTCATTTCTTAGGGCATGTGATCTCTAGTGAAGGAATTGTTGTAGATCCAGCAAAAGTAGAGGCTATTGTGGAGTGGCCTAGGCTGATGAATAAACCAGAAGTGTGTAGCTTCATGGGTTTAGCGGGTTATTATCGACGGTTCATTGAGGGTTCTTCAAAGACAACAAATCTGATTACAAAATTGAATAAGAAGAACAAGAAGTTTGTGTCATTCAAGAAATGCCTGGAAGCATTTCGAAGGCTCAAGGATTTGTTGACGAAATCGCCTACTAAAATTACCTAGCGTGGACAATGACTTCTCGGTATCCACTAATGCATCTAAGGAAGGATTAGGTGGAGTCTCTATCCAATATCGTCAAGTGATCGATTACATCTTGAGGAAGTTAAGGAAGCAAGAGGAGAAACACGCGACATAGGTTTTGGAGTTGTAAGCGATCATGTATGACCGAAGAGTGTGGAGACACTACCTGATTGGATGGAAATTCAAACTAAAAATGGACCACCATGGTTTACAACAACTTTTATGAAAAATGACTTGAACGCGTGACAAAGGCATTGGTTAGAACTGATTATCGATTACAATTTTGAGATTTACTACTTAAAAGGAACAGTGAACAGAGTGGAAGACGCGTTGAGTCAGAGACCACATGTATTTTCAATGATACCTCTTCAAACGAATCTACATGAAAATATTCTAACTACAACGCGACACTGAATGGTATAAAGAGGGTAGGGAATTTTTCTGGAAAGACACCATGTGGGTACCAAAATTGAGGGATACACTGTGGACAACGATGGATATTTAAGATATAATAACTGGATTTACTTACAGCCCAGCAATGAATTGAGAAGTTTTGATCTTATGTGAAACCCATAGAGAAATGTGCATGACTCATCTAGGAGAAATGAAGATAAGGACAGACCTTAATCCCTTGTTTATCTGGAAGGGTTAAAGGTGGAAATTTTCAACTACATGGCGAGATGTCCAGAAGGTTGGCACACGCCTTTCTGGAATCGAAATGGGATGTAATTCCGAGGGACTTTATTGTTGGGATTGTCATTAATGACAAAGAGGCATGACTCGATTGTCATGACAGTTGACACTCTGACGAGGATTTCGCATTTTGTCCCTATCCATATGATGCATCAGGCACCAAGTATATCTAGATTTTATATCAACAAGATTTTTAGGCTACCAAACGTACCCAAGGAATCGTGTCTGATAAGGGATTCAGTGTTTGCAAGATGAGTTGGATGCATTTCCAAGAGGCCTTGGGAACACAACTGAAATTTAGTACAACATGTCCTTGAGAAAGATAGGTTGATCGAAGGAACGAACCAATTTGGGAAGGTTGTGTTCCATATGTGTGTGTTGGACAAACATAAACGTTGGGAATAGTTATGGACGCTGGCCGAGTTTGTATGAAAAAAAAACCATCAAGGCACCATTAGAATGAAGACATTTGAGTTTCTTTATAGGAGACCATGTCAAACGCCTTTGAATTGGGATCGACTCGAGGATGGGGTCCTGGTAGGAGCAGAAGAGATCCAGGAAATGTAATAACTAGTACAAACAATACAAAAGGGGGTTGGAAGAAGCACAAGATCGACATAAGGGTTTTGTTGATGCGCATCGCGTGAACATAATTATGAAGGGCCTAATGACTAACCGTTCCTCATTCCTAGAGGAATTTTTGGATATTGATCTTGTCTCTATGTGTGGCTTTAGGTCAGTAATCCTATGTATGTGATTGACTTGAGTTCTTGGTGGATGATTGGGCAAGGGTGCGCTCGCGGTGGAGCCAATCCACTTTCTAGACCATTGCATTCGACAACTACGATGTCAAACTGTCGATCAGGTCAAGATCCAGTGGGAAAATTATAGTCCACACTCAGCTACCTAAGAGGACACATACGATATGTGTCAACATTTTCCTTTTTGTTGATAACTAGACATCTATATATTGTCAGATACTTTATTTCTACATTAGTATACTATGAAACTTTGGGATGAAGTTTAAACCAAGAGGGGGTGTATGTAACATACTAATCTTGCATGCACTTTTGATGTGACTTATTATTTGAGGACAGTTGCATGCAAGTGATCCAGTTCATTATATGAGTGATTACTTTGCTTATGGATTTTGATGATGAGATTGTGATTTATGATGTTATGATATGCTATCATGTATAGACAAGTTCTATTGACTGGTTTCTCATGAGTGTGTAGGAATGTTTATAGGTTGAGGATGTCGACAACATCGATGGACCTCCTTGGACTCCATATTGAGTCAGGGAGTGGACAGTTCATAGTTTGTGTATTTATGTTATTGCATATGTGACATATGACTAATATAATATGATGTTGTTTATAGATCATTGATATGTTGTTATGGATGCAGGTTGATGATAATTGGATAATCGGACTCACATTTGGAGTAGAGGGGTCACGTAGGACAACCAAAGATATTGAAGGAGAGGTATGGCAGCAGCCCTGCCACAACTTACTAGCACTCTCGTCATGGCTCAAAATGTAGGTTAATGATTACCTCATTCAAGAGATCCATGATGTCATGAGGGAAGACTATGACAATCTCTCATGATGATTATAATGGGTGCGCAATAAGCTAGGTTCCTTATTCCTTAGAGGCCCTTAGTCTCCCATAAGATCACCTGAAAGAGTATTCCAGGGGCTTGACATCTACCAAATTCATTTAAGAGGCGAGTGGAACCCTTGGAGCATGTAGTGCGTCTTGAAGGGCACGTCGCACAAATGAAATGGAAAGAGGTGAGTGGCACCCTTGGAGCACACAGTGTGTCCTGAAGGGCACGACGCGGTTTCAACTCGGGTAATTTAATAAACCTAGTACCTAGAAAACTATGCCTCCTTAGGACATGGTAAACCTTAAAATAGATGATGGTATGAGTAAATTTTAATAACTAATTATTCCCTCAAAAATTGTCACCCAACCTAGTGAAATTAAAACCTAGGTCTAAGTAGAACATTGGAACAAAGAAAAACTAAATAGACATGTAACAAGAAGGGGGTAAAGAAAATTCAAACATTACTTATTAAAGTAAAAATTATAATGGAGGATTAAATTATTAAAAGGGTAAATGATTGTTTTTGTCTAAACTTGCTAATACTAAACTTAGTTAAAAATAAAAAGGGGAAACTTAAAGAAAAGGGGAAACTTAAAGAAAAAGGAAAACTTAAAGAAAAAAGGAAACTTAAAGAAAAAGGGGAATGTCTTACTTAGTAGGGAATCTAGCATTTGGAACTTTCTATTTGTGAACTCAACTAGGCTTTAAGTAAGGCATAAGTAATTTAGGAAATGTAAGGGAATAAAGGGACACCGAGGAGCATTTTTAGGAACACTTTTAGGTGGGTGAGGGAAATAGGCAAATTTAATTAATTAATAAATTGATTTTCTGGTGCAACTAAGGGATTGAGTGACATGTGTACTAGGGGGGCCGGGTGGGTTTCCTAATTAAATTTGATAAAAATAATATGATGAGGGTTTGGGAAACTAATCACTAAGAAAAATCTATAAAAAGGATGGTGGAGGAGGAGTATGGGTCATGTCTGGTAGGTGTAAGGTTACGCTACCGATATTTTTCTTGACTAAGTTTCCTTGTGGGAGTTGGGATGCCCAACTTGATTAGAGAGGGGTATCTCGACCTTGCAAGGTGACATGGGAGCTAGATTTATCTAGTTCATGTGCATGGCCCCTTTGCGGCTTGGGGGCTCAGGAGGAAGAAGTGTACCCCTAGCGTTGGCTGGGAGGTACCAGTGAGGTATCAATGATTAGCAAGTAGGAGCGATAAGGATTACCAGTGGCAGAAGATAATCAACAAGTCCATCCATCGGTTAAGGTATACAAGTTCAATTTCACATTTTTAAAGTAGTTAAATTTTGTATGTGGCTTTATATATAGATGGATGTGGAATTGGTTTCTTGTTCTGTGCATCATTTTGAGGGTTCCTTTCCCCTTGTATTTTGTTTCCTGTAACTTTTTCCTAGCTTGGGATTGAGTCCACCCACTATTTTTTGTTTTTAGTTTAAGATATATGAGATTTTTCTCCCCTTCCTCACCTTGTTCCTTGTGGTTTCTTGGTGTTCTCTGATTCATTTGGATCTTAGATGCATGAAAAGGAACTCACCCCTTTTCGTTTATTTTTTTACCTCCAATTCATTTTTACACAGTAAATTAATCCCTTCATTTCCCAGTAGTTTTATGCCTTTAATCACTGTGTTTTTGGTTGATCCCTAACGTTATTTACCTTGCATGGAGGCCTGGAAATTACCCCATGATTTACAACTTTGTCATGACATTTCCCTGTTCTTCACCTTGTATAGTGAGTTCCATCTCCTTTCCTCCATGATTGTGTTACCTCTGCGATGATGGGGGAAGGTGTAACCTTCCGTCCTTGCCTTTATTAGAGTTGTATGTGTTTATGTGCATTTAGTTTCTCCCCACAACCTTTCCTCACCATTCAACCCTTCCATTAATACTTTTTTGAGTCCTTTATGTGTTGGAAAAAGGAAAAACAAAAATAAAACTCCTTTTGTCTTACCTTTGGACCCCGCACCTTCACACTGATGCCTATTGTAATTACATACCTATGTGAATTTATTAGATTTTATCTTGGTGATTACCTCATCCCTTATGCCTCTACGTTTTCTCGCTCCCAAATGGCATTTTTCTAGAGTTCCCTTGCAATTTCATTCACACTATTGACCAATGTTGGTGGGCATCCCTTGGGCGTTCATATTTTTTTTTCCATTTGATTATACACAACATCAACTTGCGTTTTCTATTCTTATTAAGAGGATCGACGTCTTCATTCCAACATTGTTCTTACACAACTTTAAAAAAATTGGGTTACCCTACACATGAGAAGAAAAGAGCACTGTCGTTCCTGCTTTAATCTCACCCTTTAAGGTCGACAAAATTTACCCTTCCTCCAACAATTTTCCCTCCCTTTGCTTAGTGACCTGTGCATGTGATTTCTCCCTTCCATCTCAGATAGGGGATTGCAATTTCTGTGAGTAGGTTTAATCTGCGCTCGCTTTTTGAAACTCAAAGAATCTCACTAAAAGTTTCTCTATGTAGATCTGGGTAGTTATAACCCTGGGAATTTTGATTTTGGGTCAGCGATCCCTTCCATCTACATTATGAGCTCATCGATGGTAGGTTTCTTAAGCGTTTCCCCATTTTCCTATTTCATTTCTCATTTATGAAACTGCACGTATTAGAGGATGCCATAATCCTTAACCATGGGTGTTAACTGCCAACAAGATCTTGGTTGCATGCAGCATTACCTTATTCCCTGTACTTGTAAATTTCCTCTTTCTTTATTCACAATGACACTTGCCTACTTATTATATTGGTCAATCTTTCTAGGGTACATTCCTTCCTAATGTTTCTCTCATAATTTATATGTTGAAGTTATGTGAGGCACTAAATGTTCACCCTTACCATTCTTTTATTTCAGCAATAACTTTACTCTTGTATTGTGTAATTGTTCATTACTTTTGTTCTCTCTCTCTAACTGACCCTTAAAGACAAAAACCTTATACTATTATTAGTATGGTACCTTGCCGCCAAATTAATTTTATTCCTTGGCGTTTAAATATTTTAAAGGTTGTCGAATGGATTAAATTAAGGTGTTAGGTTAAATGTCTAGGGCTACCTTGTATCATTTATACATTTCTTCATGTCAGTTAGTTTCTTCTAAAGGAGACCTTAAGATGAATTATCTAAATCTCTTGCACCATTAAGTCGGTTTAGGTTATAAAGGTTGATTAATTATTAATGGCATTCTCGCACACCTTGAATCAGTGATATCTGAAGGACATATTACCTGACATTAGAAGATTTCACTTATGGAATTCATGTAATGTATGATAATTATTGATTCTTAGACTTCTTTTGAAATTGAATTTTAGGTAATTGTTGGCCCTCGACCAAGTTTTGATAGAACATTGGTCTTGTTTGACCATTTTTGGGATTTTGATAGGTTGGTCGAAGATGGAGTACCCAGGTGGAGTACTCGTTTTGTTGGATTTTTGGGATTTTAGGGTTTATGTAACGGGTATGGGATGTCCTCCCATGGGTTTACCCATGTTTAGGCCCTTTTTTTAATGTATAAATAAGTATCTAGGTGATGTAAGAAGTGGTGTGTGTGTGTGGCTTTGTGCAAGAAAGACTAAGTTACAGGTCTATTGGCTTTGTGCAAGAATATGTAGAGATTGCTAAGTGAAAAGAACAATTGTTGGATTTTTGTGCATACTGTGTGTTGAAACTTGTAGAGCTAAGTGCAAGTAATTGTCAGAGGCTTTGTGCAGACGGATTGTGTAAGGATTTGTGCCTTGACCTAATTTGGGGAAGGAGGATCTGGCGAGGTGCGCACAGATCTCCTGTCCTTTGCAGAGTTGGCTCTGTGGCTTTTTTCACAGGAGAAGAAGAATGTAGAAATCTTGAATACTAGTAAAGAAGAAGAAGATTTGGTGGATGTATCCCCACACTGGGGTGAACCACGTATATCCTGTGTTGATTTGCTTCGTGCAATGATGTTCATATTGTTTATGTATTTATCTTCTTAGTGCACTAATATTGATGTATGATATATATATATATATATATGGATGCTTAGTGCTTATGTATGATGAATTCTAGATCTGATTTGATGCTATGTGCTAACTAATTAGATTTGCTTAATCTTGATTATTACCGCGTTGATCTGTAATAAGGGTTTAACCTGCGATGTGAATAAGGTTTAAGAACTAATGCATGTTATTTCCTAAGTTCTCTGTTAAGTGTTGTAATCACATATATATGTTCCATCTCAGTTGTAGACCCCTGAGTCTTGCAACTTCCTACCTCTACCTCGGCTGAGACTTCATCTACTTCGTCGGTGTTTCCGAAAGGGCCAGTAGTTAGGTTTTGTTGGTGCATTGTTGAAGCATTGAACCCTCGGTTTGGCCCTGCGCCAACAAATGGTTCCATTGTCGGGACCTGAAACTATGATTGCTGGGAACTGAAGAAAGAAAAATCTATGTGCATAGACCTGTTGTTGTAGTGCGCATTATTCTACTTGACTTACGAAGCTCTATGCTAAGAAAGAAATTGGATCTGAAGAAAAGAGGTAAGATCTTAAATCTTTGTACTCTGGTAAAGGTAAGATAAGTGGAAATGTTTTCTTTGAAAGTATGAATCTAAGTATGTTTGATAAAAAAATTCTAGTCTGAAAACTAGGGCATAGTTAGAAGAAAGAATGGATCAGAATAAATTTGACAAATATAGTGAAAGATATGTTATTCCTATGCATAGAAAGAATTTTTGGACTAACAAGTGGATGCAAAAACCCAGAAAGAATTTTTGCAGATTCCAGGTCCATCACTGTAATCCCAGTGCGAAGTATAGGAAAGGTTGGGGATCTTTTAAAATAAAGAGAGGATTAACACTGTGTTATAATTGCAGAAGACCGAGACATCTTGCTAAGGAATGCCTTGGTATAAGTCCTATTTGTCTTTGTTGTAAAGCTATTGGTCATGAGGTTGAGTATTTCCCTAGAATGATTGATAAAGTTGAAAATATGAACATGAGACAAGAAAACCATAAAGAAGGTCAAAAGGCTGAGGATATGTTAGAAAACTAGAAAGAATAAAAGACTATGTTATTACAGTTAAAATAATAAATGGATGATCACAGAGACTTTAGTTTACCAGAGATCTTGAAAGAAAAATAGTGCATATAAACACGAATAGGAGACTTTGACATAGAGTGTGTCTTGGATGAGGAAACACAGGTGAATATCATGCCAGAAAGCACTTGGGAAATTTTGGGAAAGCCTGCTATGGTTCCTTCTTTGGGAAGGATAGGACTGTTTAAAGGAAATATGATAACCCTATGTGGAAGAGTTACTAATGTGCCTATGATTGCCAATGAAACATCGACTAAAGAAGAATTTGAAATCATTAATTTTGTTGAGAACAACGCCCCTTTTCCACTTTTGTTAGGAAAGACTTAGATTGATAAGGACCATATCAGAAGGAAAGCAGAGGAAGGGGATACATAACAAAAAAATAAATAATTAAGGGACTTCATAGCTAAAAAATAGAGCAAATAATACAATAGGATAAGTCGAATCAAAAGAGGGCAAGGGAAGTAGTTGTCGAAGTTGAAAGAACACAAGAAGGCTTAAAGAACCTGACCATGCAGGAAAGAAGTGCGCGATCAAAAGGACAAAGCTACCAGGAACTCAGTTGGAAGAATCAAGGCATTGGCCTCATAGTGTAAGATATTAAGTAAACAAAGTGTGTATACCTATGAGTGCCTTGCAGAAGATCTGGAGCTGAGGAAACTAGAGGCACAACTCCAGGAGGAAAAGAAACAAGCCTCCATTGTACAAGAACAATTGAAGATGCTTACTGTCGTTGAGAAGATGAAGAGGTCACAGGAGAAACATGCAGTCTAGCAACAGGTTAGTGCTATCCAGAGTAAGGTTATGGAAGTGACACAAAGACTCCAGCTGGTGCAAGACGAAGCCTGCATGATTTTTGAATAAGTTGAAGGACAAGGCTCGCAGCTAGACCAACTGGTTGCGACAGTGGAACAGTTCTTGGAAGGGCCTGTTACTAAGTAAGTCATTCAGGAATTCATCAAGTAGGAGGCTCTAGAGAAGCACCAAGTTGAGGAAGCTCGAGATAAGCGTGAGGCCTTTGAAGCATCCCTGCCCAGATCTGAGTGAATCGGGACGAGTCACAGGTGAGTGTTGGGGGCTTGTTGGCCCTTGACCAATTTTTGAGAGAACATTGGCCGTGTTTGATCATTTTTGGGACTTCGATAGGATGGTCGAAGATGGAATGCCCAGGCAGAGCTGAGATCACGGGATCTCACTCGTTTTGTGGGTTTTTTGGGCTTTTAGGGTTTATGTAACGGGTATGGGATGTCGTCCCATGGGTTTACCCATGTTTAGGCCCTTTTCATAATGTATAAATAAGTAGCTAGCCGATGTAAGAAGCGATGTGTGTGTGTGTGTGTGTGTGTCTTTGTGCAAGAAAGACTAAGTTACAAGTATGTTGGCTTTGTGTAAGAATATGTAGAGATTGCTAAGTGAAAAGAACAATGGTTGGCTTTTTGTGCATACTGTGTGTTGAAACTTTCAAAGATAAGTGCAAGTAATTGTAAGAGGCTTTGTGCAGACAGATTGTGTAAGGCTTTGTGACTTGACCTAATTCAGGGAAGGATGATATGGCGAGGTGCGCATAGATCTCCTATCCTTTGCGGAGTTGGATCTGTGGCTTTGTGCACAAGAGTAGAATAATGTAGAAATATTGAAGACTAATAAAGAAGAAGAAGAGTTGGTGGACATAGCCCCACACTAGGGTGAACCACGTATATCACGTGTTGATGTGCTTTGTGAAATGATGTTCATATTGTTTATGTATTTATATTCTTAGTTCACTACTCTTGATGTATGATAGATAGATCTATGGATTCTTAGTTCTTATGTATGGTGAATGCTAGATCCGAGTTGATACTATGTGCTAAATGATTAGATGTGCTTAATCTTGATTATTACCACGTTGATCTGTAATAAGGGTTTAACCTGTGATGTGAATAAGTTTTAAGACCTAATTCATGTTATTGGCTAAGTTCTCTATTAAGTGTTGTAATCACATATCTATGTCCCATCTCGGTTGTAGATGCCTCAGTCTTGCAACCCCCCTTGTCTCTACCTTGGGTGAGACTTCATCTGCTTCACAGGTGTTGCTGAAAGGGCAGGTAGTTAGGTTTTTTTTGGTGTGTTGTTGAAGCGTTGAACCCTGGGTCTGCCCCTATGCCAACAATAATCAGTGGGGTTTATATTTTAGACTTCTTGCAGATTGGATTGTATGTCATAAATTAAGTTATAGATCTTAGATCCTTACGCATGTGGATTTTATGTGTTGAATGATGGATTAGTAATCTTTTCTTGCATCAACAAGTGTATTAGTGAATGATGGACTAGTATCTTTACATGTGTTAATAGATTTATCAATGAACTGGATTATTAGCCTTTATTGCGCCATTAAATTGTTAACGAATGATTTATGTAGACCTTAGACTACTTGCGCTTATGAATTATTGTCATGTGTGATGGTTTATAATGGTTTATCTTGTGCTTACCTTGAAAATTATGTTGATTATTGTAAATTCGATGAATGGTTTAATCATGTTCCTGGAAGTAAGTAGATATTTCTTTATCCTTAAAAATAAGGATAAGTGGATGATTTACACCTTGGCTTACATTGTTGTTGATTGATTTAGTAATTGAGTTCTCTTGCGCCATGGAATTTTTATGTTACATGTGTTGTTTTACTAGAATACTATGGCGCCTTGATGATCATTGATGATGTTGATTTAGCTTAGATGACGTGGACTTGATTGTGTGGGTGGGATGTAGACACCTCCTTGTTCCTCAAAACAGTCGCCAACCTTGAGACCTTAAATGGTCAAAATCGGTGGGAACCTGGGCTTGAGCATTGCTTATGTGTCCTGAAGGTCCTAACCTTGTAGGGTAGGTCAGTCAGGTAGTCATCTTGTATCTATTTCCTGATTGAATGTAGTCTTAAATTGTTTCAAGATTTTGTGTTGGGCTAATCTGCTACACTATGTACGTTTATGTGTCGCTATCCTTCATTGATGTGTTTATTGAATTGATATTTATTTCAATGACGAGTAGTGATTGATGTTAGTACCTTGTGTCATTATTCATTATGATTTATCTTGTTTATGCGTCATCATTGTTGTATGAACGCAATGCTCTTAGGTTGTTATTTATTTGTGTTAATGTGTCATTATGTGTATCGTTATTCATGGCAGTAATTTGGTAGGGTTATGTCACGATTGATTGATAATGTGTTAATATTGTTTCATTAATATATATTCGATGATGTGACATGATGTAGATATTATTGTGTTGTATATTTCCTAACGCGACAAAAGAAATTTACCTATTGTTTGTTTCATTTGTTTTCATAACGGTGGGGTCGTTACATTTCCTCACAAATTAATGTTGCATTAACTCCCTTAAATAAACCATGATTGTCAATGTGCTTTAGACACTAAAATTCCTTATGAGTCATACTTGATTCAATAAACATTGAAACCATGTTCCTAGGAGTGAATTTATTATGAATATCTTCCACAACAACATAATGGATATTTTCAAGAACTCCATATGCTCAATTAGATATTCAAATTTAGAACTTGTAGAAAAATTGATACTTAAGTAGTTCTGAATTGTACCAACAATATCACCTTCTTCCACATTCTAAATTAGTTCACTAGAATACCAACTACCAAGATCCCTCCATTTATGTTTTCCCTCTTTAACTCTCTATTTAAACCATCCTCACCTCTTCTTGAGAGATAACATGTTTTTTCCTGAATAATGAGACACATCCTTTCTACCATGTTCAATGTCCTCTTGTACAGGAGCTAGTAATTCTGAAGAAACACCAATATTTTTTTGGTCATGTTGATCAATGAGTACCAATCGATAAAAATAATCTATTTTTTTCCCCTATGATTGGGGTGAACTATTTTTTTTCCCTCCAACTAGGGTGAATTGTAGTACTATGTTATGTGGTCCCAAATTAGGAACATCAAAAGCATCATTTTCCCTAGGTCAACCTCTTTGATTGAAGACATATTTTGTAGTTGGTATTTCTTAATGATCCATTATGAAAAAAATCCCTATAACCTACAAAATACCAAAATCATTATAAATTCGATGTTCTATAATTGTAAGAAAAAACAATGATAACAATTGGGTTTTAGTTATATGGAATTCAAGCCATTCTTTTTCTATATTAATCACTAGCTTTTGGATATGGTTAAAATTGGTCAATAACTAAGAGTAAAAGGGACAATGCTAGAAATATATATGTTCAACATAAAATAAATTTTTTGATCCACAATTATTATCCACTAAACATAGGGCATGTTATGATCCTACTTATATTATATATTAGAACTATAATTATGATATGTTTTTTTTTTCAATTGGGACTTTCAAATTGATGATACAAAATCAAACTGTTATGGACATAAGAAATTTCATATTTTCAATGCAAGAAAAAAACAATGTACCTAGTTCTCCAAGCAACGTTGAGCAGTTGGTTGCAAACTCAAACCTAGTTGAAATTCTTCACCTCTTCCTTACTCCAAATTATGAAACTTTTCCATATTATAGATAAAAAAAAGTTAACAATTCCAAAATCCTTTTCACAATTTCAATTTCCCCGCAAAAAAACCCAACTATGGAACTCAGGTTTTCCTACTCCGATCATTTTGATTCCTATCACCATAATAAGCTTTGAAATCATCCATAAACTTATAGAATCAAATTGTATCGATGTTGAGTCACCCACAACACACGTTAGTTTATGGAAAACACTACATAACATATTTTTCCATCCATACATGTGCCACATCCTAATACATGTGGCACATACATAAGCCACATGACCTCCTCATACATGTGCCAGATATGTCCAATCAAACCCGTACTCTTTCTCTCTCAGTGCCATTTATGCCACAATCTACGTCTTTAAATGCTTGTTTTCATGCCACAATCATCTAATGTAGCTCACCTTGCAACCCCTGCTCCTATCTTGATAGTAACTTATGGCACAATCGATTCCAGATTAATTTGTGGCACATTCCTAATTATTCGAATCATGTTAGTTAGTAAATGTCCCCTCATAAATTTGAATAGTTGTTATTACTAAATTTACCAAGTGTTCTCAACCTTAATTTCTAAGAAAAAAAACATGATGTTTTTTTCATGGAAATTGGAAATTCTTTTATTAAGATAACTCATTGTGGCCATTTTAACTTATTTAATCTAAAATATTATTAAACATTTAAAAAAAATGTTATTTATAACTTTAAAAAATAAATAAGACTAAATAATTTGTTACCCATTTTATAAAAAAAAATTAGTTTTTTTTATTATTTATTTATTTTTATATAAATTATATTAAAAAATATAAAAATTATTAAATATGTATATAATTAAACAAAACACTAAATTATTTATTTATTTAATTAATTAAAAAAAATAAAAAATAACATAATCAACTATATATTATCAATATAATTATAATTAATACAACATATTTATTTAAATTGAAACTTATTTTATTACATAATCAAATAATTAAATGGAGCAAGTACATAATTTAACCCACTTTATACCAAACACATCCACTGTGTATCAAACAATTTTTCAATTAAGTTTTCACAATTTTTTATCAAACAAATTTTCAATTAAGTTTTCACAATTTTTTAACCCACTAAGTAGGCAACACATCCACTTTGTATCAAACAATTGTTCAATTCAGTTTTCACATTTTTAGGAAACACATCCACTTTGTATCAAACAATTGTTCAATTCAGTTTTCACATTTTTTTTAAAGGAAGGTGTGCATCTAACCAAGGGGATTGAGGTTCAATATATTGGTTATATTTATGATTAGATTTAATATGATTTTATTTTAATTTCTTAAATAAAAAAATATATATATATGTATGTCTTATTTTTATATAAGATAAAGTTTATTTATAAAAAAAAATGAGTTATTAAAAATATTTTGAAATTAAATATATTGGTTATATTTATGATTAGATTTAAGATGATTTTATCTTAATTTCTTAAATAAAATAAAATATATATATAATTTTTATATAAGATAAAGTTTATTTATTAAAAAAAATGAGTTATTAAAAATATTTTGTTGATATTAATTTTAAAGGAAATGTAATGAATGAAAACATATTTTTTATATATTTTGGTATAGAGTATATCTATTTTAAATCTGAATTTTTTAAGGTGTAAACTTTTTTATTATTTTGTTTAATATTATTGTATTAATTTCTTCATCTTAAAATTTTAATTATTCTTGGTATTTGATAACCTTGAGTTTAAGATGGATTTATGTTGGTTTAGTTTTTAAATTTTTTAAATGTTGTCACATAAATACTTATGTACATAATTATTTATTTTTTATTAAAATGAAAACTTAAATTAATACAATAATTTTTTTAATTGCTGTCACCTCTTTCCCATACTAATCTATAAAGTACTTCACTATTCTTAATAGTGATATTATTTTAAAAAATCATCTTAATGAAAAAATTGTTTAACATCTTTAATGAAAAAATTGTTTAACATCTCTCAAGATGATCCAATGGTTAATACCAGAATTTCGTATAATTAACCAATGACCTACAAATTCAACTTTACAAATTCATGATTTTTTAAATTATCAATTTGTCAAATTTGATGAAAAATGATCAATTTGTCAAATTTGATGAATTTCATATACCAGAACTTGTACCAAAAACCCACTCCATATTCTTAGATTTTTTTTTCACAAAAGCAGTTGGATACAATGACAGAAAGCGAGGAGTTTTTCACCATCGATCAAGATTCAATTCCAATGAGACCCAATTGGATCTTAGTAAACTTAATAATCTTAGTCTTCTATTATTTTAATAAAAAATAGTTGATCCAATGGTTAATACCAGAATTTCATATAATTAACCAATGACCTACAAATTCAACTTTACAAATTCATCATTTTTTAAATTATCAATTTGTCAAATTTGATGAAAAATTATCAATTTGTCAAATTTGATAAATTTCATATCCCAGAATTTGTACTCAAAACCCACTCCATATTCTTAATTTTTTTTTTTCACAAAAGCAGTTGGATACAATAGCAAAAAGTGAGGAGTTTTTCACCATCGATCAAGATTCAATTCCAATGAAACCCAATTAGATCTTAGTAAACTTAATAATCTTAATCTTCTATTATTTTAATAAAAAATAGTTAAATTTCGCTAAATGAAAGTAAGTTTTCATTAAAAAAAAAAAACACTGACAAAACCAAAACCAAAACCATTGACATTATAACAACAAAACATTTGTCCAAATGATTGAAGCCTCTGATATTCAATCCAAAAAGCATTCCTCTGAAGTCACAATCTTTAAAATCCGCCAATAAGAGGTTAAGTGCTGTTGATTTCCCAACATACCAAAACCTGGCTTATTCCTGAAAAAGCAATATGTACTAAAACCTCCCTTATTCTTGAAAAGCAATACTGTAATTCTCCATCTCCGAGATCCAATCCAAATAGCAATCATCAATAGTCACAACCTTTAAAATCTAGTCACAATCTTTAAAATCCGCGGACAAGATGTTAAGGGCTGTTAATTTCCCCACGTACCAAAACCTCCATTTTTCCTGAAAAGCAATACTGTAATTGGGCGGTTGGGCACATGTCTTGCCCAGGGGAGTTTTCACTGGCGAGCAATCCACGAGTATGTTATAAGCCAAGCAATGTTCGCAGTTGTTTGTGACTTCCGCCACCATGAAATCTTTTCTCACCATATATGAATCCAATTGTAGGTCATTCAGCGAGCACGGTGCTGCCTTATGTGGGCCTGAAGGCGGAACTGCATTCAAACACCACCAAATTCATTTTCGAACTCCGAGTAAATTTTAACCTAATATCTGTGTTTTTTATTAATACAAATAAAATTTCTAATTATTGGTTTGTTTCGTAGATAAAAATACTAAACAGAACTTAAACTTGAATTTGAAAGCCATTGATGTAATTCTTACCCGTGTGGAGTTGAGCAGTTAAAGACGGAGCTGCGAATTTGATTTCCGGGCTGCCAATTGACAAAGAAAAAAGACAAATGAAGACCAAAATCACAGAACCTGAGGATGCCATTGTCAGATAAAACGAAACAAAACGCGTCGGTCTTTGTATCAAGATACAAAATCTGATGGGATTGGTGTCTTTCACAGGCCCCCGAGAACACATATATATTCCATTATTCCATCTGTAAAAAGCTATCGGAATCTGCTGTCCTAATTGGGACATAGGAAATGGCTCTCCTTGGCATTGAATTCCAGACTAGGACATAGGAAAATGACTATCCAGGTTGGCATTGAATTCATTTTGGCTCGACAACCCTCATTGCATGTGGCGCATCTGGCATAAAAAATCTGTAAAAGGTCTCTGTGAGCAAAAAGTTGAAGGGTTACGAAGGATTTTTGCGTTGTTACTTTGTGATTCTGAAGTATTGTGCGATAAGTGTTCCACTTATCGATGTAGGGTTAAACAATGGTGGCGATCTCGTTGATCGTAATATCTTCGGTGGGAGAATCCAGATTATACCCATCGAAAGAAGAGCATTTATATTGCAATTATGATCATTTTTATCTGCGTTGTCCATAGGTACTGTAGCAACAGCTTTGTCTTCTTTTATGGAATAAGGTCATTTTTATTTGCGTTGTTCATCGGTACTGTAGCAACAGCTTTGTCTTCTGAATAAGGTAAGGTAAATTTAGGAAAAAAACAATTTTAATAATTATTTTATTTTTTATATATTAATTAAATTTAGATAATTTGAGTCATTTTAAAGCTTGTGAAATTTTCAAAGTAAATTTTTATGGGTAAAATTTTCATTAATC
Organism: Picea glauca; assembly: GCA_000966675.3. Lineage (NCBI taxonomy): Eukaryota > Viridiplantae > Streptophyta > Pinopsida > Pinales > Pinaceae > Picea > Picea glauca. The sequence goes on along the minus strand of JZKD02S2416404.1, from coordinate 666,992 downwards.
AAGTGAAACTATAATTTAGACTAAATTTTTTATTAAATTTGGGAAAGAAATTCAACATAAATGAGATTTCAAATTTGTCCACTAATTAACTTACACCAATCCTTAGAACAGATGATGTTAATCAGACAGTACCTTAATAACACATTAACTTACTCCTTATTTTACATTAATATTAGCATTAATTTAAAAAAAACATAGCCATTCACTTCAATTTTTTTTTGTTTTTGCAGTTTTGCAATATCTTAACTTTTGATAGTTTTCACTTGTTAATGTTTTATGTAGATCAACCAAATACTTTGTCATATTCTTAAAGTGAGTTATTACATTGTTCATAATTTTTTAAATTTCAACTTAAACAATGATAAGACTTTTAATGTTGGAAGTTGCAAAGTTACTTGATGTTACATGGAACTTTAAGATTAATATATATGTTATTAATGTTCAATTCATGCATTTCTCATGGAAAACATTCATTTCCTAAGTCAACTTTTCACATAAATAGTTTTTACATATCACAACCACTACCACCTTCACAATACCATAAGTTAATTCCTTAACAACAACATCATTGAATATGATTTCTAAACTAACTCTTATTTCCTTAAAATAATAACTCAAAAGATGTCTTTATTTGAAACAATGGATGTAGTCATTCTTACTATTGTTTTTCAATGTAAGCCTTCTTTGAATTCTCTTTAAAAATGCACTAACAAATCATCCATCAATCATGTCTACTAAAATAATAACATGTAATGTATGCTAGAATAATAATAAATAATAAAGCATGAATATGATGATACCCTGACCTAAATTTGTAGCAAATGAATTAGTAATAAATTTATGTCCATTAAATTATTAAATAATTAAGCAAAATAAAAAATAATATGAATCATTCAAATAAAAATATTTTTTATTTCATATTAGATAAATGCTAAAAAAATATTCATATTTAACAAATAAAACTATTTTTTTGTGTAAACATACATCTATTAACTTTTGAATTTAATAATAGCATTTTGAAAGATATTCTTCATAAATATGTTTGTTGTAATGCATAGAAAGCACATGAAATTAGTTGTTTTTACGGAAATAGGGTTTATTGTAGTTATTTTTAGGGAAAATAAGGTTTATTGCATGGAATTTAACGTATATTTTAAAGGTATATAAGTTTTATTCAAAAATACATATGCATGCTTGAAAAGGAGCAATACATGGAAATTTAGAAAACATTATATGGGTGTTCAAAATAGCAAAAAACCAATATCATAATAATTTTACCAGAGAAGGTAGGCATTATGGAAAAGAGTTGTTGAGAGATACAATGATAGTTTAAGAAACAACACCAAATGCTAAATTACATTGGATATATGGACAATCTTCTTAGCATCCCTGAATTGAAGCAAGTCCTTAAGGGCCCGTCATTCATTTTTTCTATTCTTGCACACCTTCTACTACTTTTGAATAATCCCAACAACCACAATCTTCATGGCATAAACCAAAGGAAACACAACAACCCTAAATCTCTCTATAGAAGCACTATAAAAGCACTAGAGACCTAGAAACTAATAGATTCTACTTGTTCCAGAAAAAACCATGAAAATAACCTAATTAAACCTTATTACTAGAGAACTTTCACTAAGAACAAAAAAATAACCTCTTGATGGCCTCAAATAAAACCTATAATTATCAATCTACTTCCACCTATAACTCATAGTGGCTCACCCTAATGTGCAAGTTCACATTACTTTTGCCAAAGAATATAGGGCTGCCATTCTAGATCAAACCCTTTGAATACTTTTGCCAAAGAATATAGGGATGCCATTCTAGATCAAACCCTTTGAATACAAAACCTAGTTCCAGAGACATCATTAAAAAAAAAGCACGAAATAAGATATGGTTTGATTCACTTCCATGATTAAATAAATTGCTCAATGAGCTCAATGACAACAAATGATTCAACACATACCTTAAG
>JZKD02S2416404.1:648997-662648 GCA_000966675.3 Picea glauca | reverse complement strand
AAATTTAAGGAAAAAATGTGGTGTGATAAAGAGTTAGAGGAAAAAATAAAATTAAGGTATTATAAAGATGTAATCAACTCTAATCTAGAAGATCAAAATTATCTATATGTTTTGCCAAGTGTAAAGAAAAAAATAAGCATTGTTAAGATAAGAACAAATTCTCACTAGCTCCATAGTGAAACTGGGCATTGGTCAATTCCTAAAACGCCATGAGATGAAAGAGTGTGTCACCTTTGTGACACTAAGAAGATTGAAGATGAAAAACACTTTCTCTTATATTGTCCAGCCTATACCCATATTAGATCTCATTTTCAAAATATTGATCACACTACCAACCTTCCTAACCTCTTAACTCAACAAAAGTATGGTGATCTTGGAAAGCAGAAACAAAATTCTAAAGAATCACAAATAATCACTTACATTATTAAAGTCCAATAAACCAATTAGGTCTTAGTGAACATTAATCATCATCATCATTATTTAAACTTTTAAAAATTATAATTATATACAAATTTTTAAAATCATCATACTATTATATTCATAACAAAAACTAAAAAACATATGTAATACATAATATTCAAATAACTTAAAAAAAAACTAAATATACACTATTAAAAAAATAAAAAAACTTATGACATCAGCGGTACTGGGCCAATGGACCACAATAAAGGAACATGTTATAGAGATGAGGACATTACCATAGTGACAGATTATAGAACATGCATAGATTGCAGACGTTTGAGAATTTAAAAAATAGTCAATTATTTCGCTCAATTCCTCGAGAAGGCTCCAAAGTCGGAGCATTATAGGGGCCACCAAAGATAATACCAAGTAACGCTCGCTGACATTTATTACCAGTGGAAGCGTTGCGAGTGAGAAGAGATCGAACCCAACGGAAACTTGACAGAGGATGAGGATTTGAATTTGTTGATTGGATTAAGAGTGTACTGCAAAGGCGTGCCCCCAAACTGTGTCTCAAGTGCAAATATTAAAATGAAGAAAGACCATGCATTGAGATTTAATTTTTTTTTGAAATTTCTAAATGAATCAATAACATGTATATATATTAATCATATTTTTATTTAGTTTGAGTGATTGAGTGTTGCTAATTATAAGATATAAATTATAACATAATTTTAATGATTGAGTATAAATTATAATTATCTCATTCCAATGTCCCTCTCAAATTAAATGCCAAAAGTACAACCACACTTTTACTTATGTATAATTTTTAGTTATGTATAACTGTACTAGTTACAAAACAAAAAATATTAATAGAAAAATAAAAATTATCAATATTAACTCTCCATTAACTATCCACCACTACTAAATACAAATATGCTAATAAAAATATAACTTTAACTTACATAATTACCTAAACTTAAATGATGAGATTATTCAATGACCATTAGAATTTGAAAAGTCTGAAATTTTATCTAACTAATACTACCTAACCAAAAAAACTATTCACTGTGTCTAACCTTCACCCACAATTCCATCCACATCATTATCTTTAACTTACATAATTACCTATAATTACCTAAACTTAAATGATGGAATTATTCAATGACCATCACCTTGCCTTAGATTTTAAAAAGTCTTGAATTTTATCTAACTAATACTACCTAACCAAAAAAACGATTCACTATGTCTAACCTTCACCCACAATATCATCCACATCATTATCTTTATCCGGCATAGGGACTATTGTAAACTGATTATAATTTTTTTTAATTAATATAACATATAAATCAATCAATTTAACCTAAACTTTTAAACTTTCAATATTTTTTATATTTTTATAAACCTATGAAATTTTTGTAACATTTTTTTTAACAAATTCAAAGGCTTATTTGACCTTTATCCAAAACAAAGCCAAATTATGTTTCTACTTACTTTCTTGACGTTGAAGGTTAGAAAGTATTTAAATACTTAATATACGAACATGAGTTGGACTAATGTTATTGATTCTATATAGCATTAGTTTGATAACATTAGTTGTTAAAAACCATCTTTAATACAATGTTCACCCTTATATCACTATATTATAGATAGCTAAGTTTGTCACATGTTTGCGAGTGTTAGTTGTTGGCATGTTAGTCATATGTTATGGTGGCCTGTGTTGCACTGCTTTGCTACATTTTACACTTCAATGACATTCATTATCTCGATTGCAGATTTCTTGTAACCAATGGGCGTGGAGCAAAGTCAAGGGTTGAATTTACTCTGTGTTTATTAAATGAATGAAATATGCAAATATGCAATTGAGTTAAGTTCGAGACACTTCAACTTGAGAGGGTGGTAGTGGGTAGCCTGGGTTTTTTTTCTTCATATTGACCCTTTCAATGGTTCCTAACATAGTAGCTAATTCTATTGGAGAAGCAATTGTGAATTATACATCATATGGGATTTAATTCTATTGTAGAAGAAATTGTGAGTTATAAATCATACCATATTTAATTCTACACTCACTGAATTGTATGTATAGCATTACAACACAATGCCCAAGAAACATGCATGCAAATGAGACCTAGATACAAGTTATCTCCCGGGTGACATTAATAATTTTCAAGTCAAGATTCAAATAATCACTTCTCATTTTCAGTCAAGATTCGGATAATGACGGGAAGCTTTATCAGGTTGAAAAACTTGATTGACAGATCGAAATAGATTGAATACAAAAAAAAACATCTAATTAAAAGCTACAACATTCAAAAATTAAGATGTCTTACCCAAATGTTTGGCAAGAACCAAGTGTTGCTCCTTTATGTAGTGCCTTCCACATAAGTCCAGAGTCTCCTTGGAATTGATGAATTTTGGAACACAGTTGCAAAACCTCAGACCACATTCTTGGTTGGTTAAAGTTGCATAGTTATTCTCAATTGAAGATCTCGACCTTATTGAATCATTGATTCCTATGCCTACAATATTGCCAAATTGAAGAAAAGCATTAAATGTAAATGTAGAAAAATGAAAATAAAAAAGACAACATCATGAAAACAAATCTAATGGCCATTAATGATAATAAAAAATCCAACACCATGAAAACAAATCTAATGGTCGTTATGGGTAAAATGGTGGCTTCATTATCATGGGTTGAATTGCCAAAAAAAACACAAGGAAAGTGTCATCCATTTTTCATTTTTTATTTTGAATGATGGATTTATTATAAAATCTTGGTTTATATATACATTTGAATGTTATCTATGCATTTTTGGGATTGCTAGAGCACCATTGGAAGATGATAGGTGGCTAAGGAATATTTCACATTCAGGTGGCTTTTCATGTGTGGTATGGAAATATGGTGAGTTGAAGGTATGACACGACACAATGTAAATATCTAAGGAAGACTTAGAGTCAAGGCTAACCCCAATAATTATGATTAGATCCATAAAAAAATGGCATATATTGATGAGAAGGGTAGTTGATCCATATTTTACAAGTATGATGGTTGTATTTTTAAAGAAATATCCCGTGAAAAGGAGGATCAAGCCGAACTTTGTAAAATATTAATCCCTTTAGGATATTAGAGGTTATGGTTTCAATAATTGAGCACATGAGATCAATTTGGACTTTGTCAAAAATATAAACTTAAGGAGTTGGTTGAGGATATCACAAGTGAGCAAGCTGATGAAGACAATGATATTTTTTTGTTTTGTCAAGTATGATTACATTTTAGGGTTTGTAACATGTTTTTAATCTCCAACACATGGATAAATGTAATGTTGTTTCTTGACAGTGTCGAAGAGATCAAGTTATAGAGGATGATTATTCTTGACTTTGTCAAGGTTATCAATATTAAATTACATTGTAAAATATATAAAGTAGGAAACATCTTCCAAAGGGTTGGACCCTCAGGCTTGTTGTACTATCTTTTGGGGATGGTGAGGAACCATTCATTGATGGTTGTTCCTTCATATTTTATTCTCAATCTACAAGTTATAAGACATATTAATGCTACAATTTGAAGTAAATAATGATGTTCTCTTTCCTCTATCTTTCATGTATTTCGTTCTTGGTAGTTTGAGGTGAGTATGGGTTAATGTTATGACTACTTTGCCCATGATTTCCTATTATAAATTAAAATTCATCATAGAATGTTGTGACCACATCATTATACAACATTCTACATATTAGGTGGGTACAAATGCCATCCTATAGGGCATGTAAGATGGCATCTCTGCCTAAAATCCTATGGGTAGAGATGACATCCTATAGGCTTGTAGGATGGAACCTCTTCCCACAAGACAATAGGATGCCATCTCTACCCACATGATAATTGGACCTAAATATTAATATTTTTTGGAGAATGATTTGTTAACCAAACTCAGAGGAGATCTAGTTCCCCAATTAATTGGAATTGATTGTGAACCAAAGGGAGATTGATCTTAATACCTTTTTGAAACACCCAAAATGATTGATTTTTGGTCTAGTTCAAGAACTGACATTTTGAGAAATTAGATTACAATAGAGATTCATATGATAATAGATTATAATAAGTGAGACTAGTTATGGAAGGCATGCCTCATTAATGGGTTTTCATGTTTTGTGAGGCTGAACTCATGTACGCCTAAATGTCCTTTCTATGGGCTTAATTCTTATTTAATTTTCATGTCTTTGTCAAATCCCTAAAGTATATAGAATATTGGGTTGACTTGCAATGGAGAACCGAAACAAGAACGTTGAACTAGAATAATGTGCAGGTAGCATGTATTTAAATGGAACAATCAGGAATGACAAAGATTATTCAACTATGGAGCCTAACTTTGAAATGTGCTTCAAACTTTGGGCCTAGGTTTTTTGAGTGATAGGATGCAAGATTTTTTTTGAGCTTGGTCTTTTAGGCTTAGCTAGTTGATGATGTAACAATGCTAGAAGAGCAATTAACCTCTTTAGATGTCTGAATTTATCCAAAACATCAAATAAGAAGTAAGGAATACATTTTTTATTTTTGATATTTAAGACAAAAACCTAATTAGAGATGCAGAGAAGTTGATCAAATTATTCCAAATGAAGTGTTTTATAGGATAGATTTAGATAGTAATGAGTGCAAGTAGGCTAGCAAGGAAAGTAGTATAGACCTAATGTTACCTAATGACCAAATTTTAAAGTGGAATTAGAGTCTTGATCCGAGAATTCATATTGGGGTCTGATTCATGTGGGAGAATGGGAATAAATGGATAAAAATCTATAATCAAAACAAGGAGAACACCTTCTTGTGGAGGTTTTTATGGAATCTTCCTGAAAAAATCTATTCCTTCTTTAATTATAGTGAAGGTTGTTAGTAGAGGTGGGTGGCTCGAGGTTTTTGTGAAGGTTTTTTATCGGTGCGCCTTTAAGGTCGATACACATCGGTGCGTACATGAACAATAAAACATCGGTGCTTCAATGTTCAAAAGCACCACCATAATTTATAATAAAAATTACATACACTAAATAAAGCGCACCAGTGTCATTGAACATTATGCACTGGTGCACCTCACTGTCATCATGCACACCACAATATGGTAAATAAAAAAAATTACCAAATTGATTTTCATTGTTACAATGCATCATGTGCTTCCAAACTTTCAAGAAAGCACCGATGCTCACCGTACCTGCAACGACGCCCTGTTTTCGGTACTCGACACCAACTTGGATTGCTCCATTGGTAGATTCCACACATTTCCAAATTTTAGAAATTACCACAAATTTTCATTTCCTTTAAAGGATGAAACCATCCCTCCCCAAGACATAAGAGGTTAGGTAAATTGTTTATTACCTTCCTACTTGCATTTTTATCTAATCAAAATTTGAATTTATATTGAAATTTGACATTTTTTTGAATTTTTCTTTCCAATTCCACACAATCCACCTAAACACTTTGGATCACCCCAAAGAGATGAATATTGTGTTAAATTCATAGTGAGAATTTCCATCGGTGTGTCTCATATCTATTTACGCACCCGTGTTATTCAAGCAATAGACCAACGATAAATTATAAAAACAAAGTGGTGCATCCTTCAGAATGTCCCCCAATCGATGTATAATTGGGTTTGATTCGCTCCATTACATTTCATTTAATTAACCAAATCGCTAACTTAACGATTTATAAAATTTAAGATAGTGGTGCAACCATTTTAACCAAACACACTAGTACTATGTACATAACTGCACTAGGACATATATTGCCCAACTTGACATAGCGGGGCATCTCATTGGATGCCTTGTTCCCAGTTCCATATCCATTAAAACACACCGTGGGAAAAGCGTCGGTGATCCACTATCATGGTGGCATTGTTTCGTTAATAGTAACACATCACATCGCTTTAGCTATGATAATGAAATTTAACCTAGTGGTGCCCATCAATCCAACAAATTCCCCTGTCTTGTAAAGACAATGATATAGGGGAGTATTTTTAATAATCAATCAAAGCAGTGTGAATTATTATATGCATCGATGCAATCTATGGCAGTGAGAAAATAAGTGTGGCACACCAGTGCATAGAATCTAAACTCATGCATCACGACATATTTTGAAAAGTAGACATCGTATTGCTCCTTTATGGTCGATACGCACCAATGCATCAATGTTAAAAATAACAAACATAATTTATAATAGAAATTACATGCACGGAATAAAGTGCACCAATGTTGTTGAACATTACACACTGGTGCACCTCACTGTTGTCAGGCGCACCGTGGTGGGGTAAATAAAAAAAATTACCAAACCAGTTTTCATTGTTATAGTGCATGTCGTGATTCAAAACTCTCATGCAAGAACCAATACTCATCATCTTTTCAAACACACCATGTTTCCATTTCTCTACACTAACTTGGATAGCTCCATTGGTAGATTCCACACATTTCCAAATTTTGGAAATTACCATGAATTGTCATTTCCTCTCAATAGTGAAAGTGTTCCTCCTTGGGATATAAGAGGTCAATTAAATTTTTTATTACCTTCCTATTCTCATTTTCATCCAATCAAAATTTTAATTTAGCTTGAAATCAACATTTTTTTCAAATTTTTTTCCAATTCCACTTGGTGCACCTGAATGCTTCGACTCACCCTGAAGTAGTGCGTATTGTGTTAAATTCATAGTGAGCACCACCACTGGTTCGTCTCATATATATGTACACACTGGTGTCATTCAAGAAAGAGAACCACGATAAATTATGAAAACAAAGCATTATGTCCTTGGGAATGCCCCACAATCGATGCATAATTGGCTTCGATCCACACCGATACATTTCAATTAATTAACCACACTGCTAAATTAACGATTTATAAAATTTAACATAGTGGTGCAACCATTTTAACTAAACACATCATTACTGTTTATAGAACCGCACCAAGACATCTATTTTCCGACTTGGCATAGCAGGGCATCTCATTGGATGACTTTTTCTCGGTGCTTTATCTTTCACAATGAACCACTGGAAAAAAATGTTGATTCTCCAATATCATGGTGGCACCAGTACGTTAATAGTAACATATCACACTGCTTCAATGGCGATAATGCAATTCAACCTAGTGTTTCCTATTAGTCCAACAAACACAATGGTGTTGTAAAGACAATGACAATGGGGAAATTTTTTAATAATCAATTAGAGTAGTGAAAATTATTAGACATACCACTACAATCTGTTTTGGTATGAAAATAAGTGTGGTGTACCTATGCGTATTTGCTAAATGTACGCACCAAGACATGTGTTGAAAAATAAACATCATTTTTCATATTTTGTAAGGCCCTGTTTATGGTGTGTAAGTAATGAAACACTCTGTTAGACATCACGTCGGTGCTCTGGTAAACCCAACACACTGGTGCTTTCAGTTTAATAAAGGGCACCAATTATTTTGTGTGACATAAATTTTAGCATTGAAATGCGTATTTTTTAATGAAATGAATCGGTGCGGTTAAAATAATTGAACCGACACGATTAAAAGTAATGATCTGCTGCAAACCATCCTATGGGATGCACCACTCAAATACTTAGTGGTGCGACAAGAAACGTGGCACCAGTGTGTATTATTAAAAACACTACATGGTGGTTCTTTTTTTCTAATAGAGCACACCGCTGACGGGGCATATGTTCTTTTTTCGACGCACCAATTACTTTTTAGGATTATTTTACAAATATATATATATATATATATATATGTTTAAATACATGTCATTTACATATGTATTTGTTTTATAATTTCAATTTATTTTATCTATATATATGTGCCTAACAATATTTGTATGTGAATGATATATGAAAACAACGAGAGGAAGAGGAGCAACAACAACAACAACAACAGGTCGAGACACACACATTTGTGTGTGAGTGGGAGGCTAGGGGGAGGGAGAAGGAGGTGTTCCTTTGCCCTATTTCACACCCAACACATGACCTTTAGATGGATGTTGGCCTCCTGAAGTTTTATCAAGAGGGTACATCCCTTAGAGTTAAATATTTGTTGTTACAAGAGTTGATACATTGTTGGGATCATGGGAAACGTGGGTTTAGGGTTATTCCTGATCTATGGTATCATCCCGGAGATGAGGATGTGTATTTCATAATTGGTTTCTCTAGGAGGGGGAGTTTTTTTCCCATTTCCCTATGCTACCACCTGGTGTTGTAGGAGAGACCGAGTTGTCATATGTGCAGAGATATGTTTGTCCACATGTTCATGCCACTTAGGAGTTCTAGGTTCGTGGTGGTCGGTTGCAGATAAGCTCATTTTATAAAGAGGACATTATGTCCCTGTGCCTTATTCTCTCAATATTTTCATGTATAGATTTGATGGGAAACACATTAGTTTCTCTATGTTGTATTATCTAGATAGTTTATTGTCGAGGCCTAATTGATTCGGTGGTCAAACATTTTTTGAGACAATTGTGATGTGCATTAGATCATTGTTTTGTTGTTTTACATGGGACGAGATTCTTCCCATTCATGTCATATTTATTTACACTATTTTTTGAGAGGTTTTATGCCACTCAACCAATATCACCCAATTTTCCTACAAGACCTATGTTTTATGTGTGTATGTGCATGTGGGGTAGTTCATGCCCAAGCGGGGCCAATATGAGTTTCCCATTTCTCTAGTCGTTGGGAAATATGTGATTTATTGGCTAGCGAGGAAAATCCCATCCTCGATATTGTAGAGTATCCATACACAGAGATGGATTGGATAGGATTTCCAAACATCTAATTTACAACAGACGAGCCAAAAAATGAGAGAGGTAATATTATTTTTATGTTTTGATAAATCTAGTTGCATATTTTTATGTCTTGTTAATGCACATGTAATTTATTTTCACATATTTTGGGGATGAGCCTTTTCAGATATTGGCACATATGTTGGGGATGAGCCTTTTCAACATGAGGATAAGGTGATGGAGGAGGTAAAGGACTAATTGCAATACATAGACCCCACATTCTACACAGGTCAGGGTGGAGAGTCTGGCTAGAGGTGTTCGATCCATTATATCGTGTCATGACTAGCCATGAAGTGGTACCCGCACCCGTTATAGTCATATTACTGGTACAATATCTCTCTATGATATGGAGGAGTTTTCATCGTGACATGAAATTGTTGATGTTTCATATTGTTGGATCCATCAAACTCATCAATATGTTGAGGGGTGGTGCTCATGATCCTACTACATCTATATCATTAGCAAAGCCATCCACATCCTCTAATTCACCACATTCTCTTCCTCCTCCTCATGATTCCCCTCCACATGTGTTTGAACCTACATCCATGTATGATCCTCCTTCTCCTCCTCCCCCTCCACATGTGTCTGAACCTGCATCCACATCTGATTCTCCTCCTCCTGATTCTCCCTAACATGCATCACCATATTCTACTGATCCTTCTCCTTCTTCTCCAGTTGTGTCACCATCCATTGATCCTTGTCTTTCTCTTAGTACACATGTTTCATCATCCATTGATCCCTCTCCTCAACTTACTCCACATGTGTCATAATATTTTGATGTTTTGGACACTATGTTCACATCGGGTACTGTTGCGCATCTTCATGATATTGATAGAGATACATTTGGTAGTGCACTTTTATTGGCATTTTTTTTTGAGATAGTTGTTCTTGATAGAGGCTCTACCTCTAGTAGCAGACACATTGATGTGCCTGGCTCTAGTGGTGGACCTATCTAGTAGTGGTATTGATTGACATGTATATTAATTGTTTTATATTTGAATTGATATCTATATCTGAAATGTCTATTGCAGATTATTTTGAGATGTATGTTTGACATGTATATTCATATGTATATCGCTAATGTTTATGTTGTTTTTCATATAATGTTGTGGTGTGGTTGTTGTTGTGGTTTGATTTGTAAAATGTAGTATGAGTATGCTAATAGAAAACATTGTTAATGTTTTCTCAGTTTTTAAGTGAAATTTGATATGTATCACTCATTTAAATTAGCAGTTACCATATAATGTTTAAATTTTCTTTTATGAAAGCATTTAATTTGGATTATTATTGAAAAAAGTTATAACCATAAATGCCATATAATGTTTAATTGTTCTCCAAGGTGAATTTTTTGTTGTCTAACAATATACAATATGTTGATTAAATGTGTTTAGAAACAAAAATACTTAAATATGATGAGCGAAATGATTGTGATTTAAATATTTGTGTATTTTTTCATATATTAAAAAAACAAATCATAACATAATTAAGGTTGCTAGAATATGGTATGTTAGGATTGGTAGGGTAAATAAGCTATCCATTTTCGTCAAACATCTGCTTGCAGTATCTTTCTCCTTATAAGAGCTTACAAAATTTTGGGACTATGAAAATATCTTGAGCATTTGACCTCAATCCTGAATCTCGATCCTGCAAAATTAAATGAACAATTATTCAACTGCACTTGCAAACACAACATAAATTCAATGATATAAATGAATTATCAATAAAACATAGACGTACTATATTCGACATGAGAGAACTTGAAGGACTTCCAAAGACACAGAATGATGTGGAATATGAAGAATTGGCCATTTCATATTATAATTCCTTTTTTCCTGCATTTGAGACAAAACCGTCATCTTGGGTAGCATAGAGCAATCTAACTTAAAAAATAACTTTGAATAACTTTTATAACTTGATGGTTCACTTCATCATATAAAGATACATTAGCGCATATGGATAAACCAAATGCACCAGTGTGTTTAATTAAGCAAAGCACCGAGACTGGCACACGTTATTGCCTCCGTACAACAAAACCTCTGAAAAATTTAAATGCATATGTTTGCATTTTCATTATGAAAATTTAACTGTCTTATGGTCTGTTATTACTTACACATCACACTAGTGCGTTTTGAACTGTATAGCACACCAGTTGAAGCAAGTTAGAAAAATAACACGCACTTACTATCAATACTTTGAAATTTATTACGAAAATAAATCGATGCATTATATGTACACACCACATTGGTTCGATACTCATGGTATAATGCACCAAAATTGTAACTTTCGGAAGAAAGAAAAGCATGTGCATTTATTATCAATGCGTTGAAATATACAATGAAAAAATAAGTAGGAATTTTAGTTTTTGTGTTTATAAAGGAAAACCCTATTCATTCTTTTATTTTTTTGTCCAAATTAGAAAGAAGATTTGTGCAACAGATATATATCAGCAATGACTTCGGAGTGGGTGGATTTTTTTTTAAGAGTCAAATTCAAGGAGGATTATTGTAGATCACATAGAAATTGACAGATGAGAAATTTCAGGTTTATGATTTCATTCTATTAATTCTATTAATGATTCTTCTATTTGATTCAAACAATTTTCATTGCATTCCCAAACCAAAAATAAGGGTTTCATAGTTATTAGTTGATCCGGATTATTTTCGGCATGAAATGAGAGCAAAGATATAATAAAGAAATGCACAGAGATATCACGTATATCCAATAATATAACAGAAATATATCAGAGATGCAACCATAAACACAGAGATACAGTAATACATGATTTCTATTAATGAAATAAATGTACAGAAACTGTAAAAATACAGAGTGAAAGACTTGCTAGAATGGTGGCAGCTTATCTCTGAGAAGAGATGTGATGGCTACTCGCATTCTCAAGAAGATGATTACAATGAAGCTCTGAAGGCCTTTTTAAAATATACCAGAATGAAAAAAACCTTATACATCCAAAAAACCTAACCCTAGTTGATGAAGCGCCAAAAGTCAAGTGGGCCCCGTTTGGGTAAGTGAGTACATCAACTTCCCAAGGTCGTAACGTTTGCATACGATCTTCGTTTCAGGCGTGTGATAGATCGTTGGAAAGGTATCATTGAGGATATTCATTTTGGGGGCTCAATCATGCCTTTATATAATATTGAGAACCTCGATCTCGAAAAACCTTCATTTGGGCCCTCAAAATGGCCCCGGAAGTTAAAAACTGCTAAAAATAATAAATTGTCAAAATTGCCAGAAAACTATTTTGAGCCGGTTAGAAAAGGCGGGTGGCCACCGATATCCACCTAGATCATTAATATCAGAAGCCCTAATTTCCTCACTGTTTTTTTTTTCTTTCTATATTTTACAATTTTTTTTTTTTTTAAGAATTGTTTTTATAGGGTTTGTTTATTTATATATGGGTGTTTCCTATTTGTTGCAATGAAACCACTCATTGCGTTAGATTCCAAAATGTCCTACCACTATTGATTTTTTTTAAAAATGCCTTCACGGTGACCGGTGCACTCTATACATAGTAAGAGAATCAATGCATATTTGTATGTAAACAACACCACTTAATTTAAATTAGGAATAATATTAAAAAATTATTTTCATGGTCAGCGGTGTGCATTTTACCTAGATAAGCATTGGAGCACATTGTTTACAAAGCACATCATTGAGTTTAAAATGGAGAAATTATTTTTTTTGTATGGGAATTTCCATGTCTTAAATTTGTTTACGAGCCAACGATGCATAATAAAAAATACTTAGGAAGTCGTTCTTTTCTTAATTCATAAAGCATCGAATGAATACAACAATTTGTATAACATTTTCAATTTTGTAATGACATTGTTATATTTTATCGGTGAATATATGTATGGTTGATGAACCAATGTGTATAAATATGGTTGACACCCTGGTCTGTATTAAGTTACTATATGCACCCGGATCTTAGTTAAAAATAATAATAATAATAATTTTTATATCTAATGATTCCTAGGGACAAACAAGGGGAAAACCAAGACATGTCGATAGGAATGTCCAAAAAAGTGTAGAATAAGATGGTAAAATAAATTAACATAATTGCATCATAAGAAGAGACATCTCAACCACAATGTGCATCAAATGTATGTAATCATTTATTTATTCTTTTATGTACATCGAATTTTTGTTGGAAATACTAGAACAACTGAGAGGGGGGGGTGAATCAGTTGTTTATAAGCTTAAACAATTTTATGCCTTTTAAACAATTATTAATATTTCTTCATGTGTCATAAACCAATCATATAGCATATGGACAGTAAGAGTAAAGATCATCAGTCACACATAAGATACACACAGAGACAGATTTTCAAGGGGAAACCCATAAAGGGAGAAAACCTCTTCTTCTTCGAAATGATAGGCAGTCTTTTTCTATTCTGTACATCATTTACAATTGAGCACCAACTCAATGTGAGGCTGCTACCTCTGTT
>JZKD02S2416404.1:623649-640332 GCA_000966675.3 Picea glauca | reverse complement strand
CTTTTACGTCCGAATCCCCAAGGGTTTTATCCTTCTTATCCCGCCATCTCCACTGTTGCCATTAATGACAACAACCATCAACACGTATTCGTTGCTTGTTCAATATTTTCCAACAATTTCATTATTGCGTGAAATACTAATTTTCAATTGTTTTGTTGTAGAAACGAAAAATAAAAACCATTCAACACATATGACATGATGACGAGGAATAAAATCGTTGATTGCAAACTTTGTGAGTATTTACGTTTTCATCATTTCTTAAGATTTCATGTTTGTTATGATCTTTATATTTAAATAATTAATTTACACTTGTCCATGGATGTCTTTTGGTAGGTGCTAACATACAAAGAAGAGCCAACCCATGAATTGATAAACATAGGGTTAAGTATAGGTTGTGAGTATATGTTGAAGAACAAAAGTTTAATTGAACAATTTGTAGATAGCTATGTTGTTTAACTTCTCTTATTTTATAATTAATGAAAAAACATGAGACCTTTATATTGATTATATTGACCGTGCTTAATCATGTCGTATTAAACATGTAGGAAACACACTATGTAATGTAATCAACAAAGGAGATTTTGAGAGAATTCATGAAGCATGGCTTCGAAACACTATGTATTGTTTATGAAAGAATTGGTGCTGAGGTATGTTTTTTTATTTACGCAATCATGCATATTATACTATTTATATAAATGTAGATATACTTATTACAATTTATTTCGATGTTTGAAGAGGAAGATGAAGGGATGGAACATAAAAAACAAGCCTATGAAGAAAACATTATGTTAAAAAACCGAAGTACAATACCACCTACAAATGATGAATAAATGATGCATGCACGAAAATTGAGTGATGACAATAGTTCAACTGATGAATGGAAATAAATATAATTGAATGTTACTGCAAGCTTTATATTTTGGAATATTTTTCTATGAAAATTAGAGATTTTTCTTAATGTACTCGACATATTGTCCCAATTGCATGAGGATGTGTTACTAATAAGTGCAACAATTACAAATTGGTTTCAATTTGATTATTTTGAACCTTTACGTTGTCCATTTTTGTATGACAATGGGTCTCTTATTCATATATAATAAAATGGGTTTCTTATTTCATTGCATTGTCAAATGTTGTAAAATGTTGCTTTTCTGAATAATTAATATGTGAATGATTTCCATTGTTACAAATAACATAGGTGTAATTGGTTGGATAATTCATTAATGTAATCATTATATCAAAATGAAATAACAAAAATATAAAACAATATTATTATAAAAAAATATTTGATTTTTAAATGATTAATTAAAAAATTGTAAAAAACAATTAATTAAAATAAATACATATCAGTCCATTGTATTATTTTGAATTCACTAGACTGTTTGTTCCATAATATAGAAATCGATGCATTTTGAGGATTCATATGCATCGGTATGAAATATTGATAAAACACACATTTTTGTAAATGATATAGTGTACATTAAGATTATAGTTTAAAAATTGTACAGTGCTCATGTTTAAAATATGCAACGGGGCACTAAAAATAATTTATGTACTAGTGAGTTAAGTATATTATACACAACAAGGTTCTAAATATTATTTAGGAATTATTTCATTTACTATAATATACACACCGATTCTTAATAAAAATAATGGCACCGACATCTCACCTCGAATATTCAAAATTTCACTACCCTTCAGTGCACATTGTAAAACAGACATTGGTACCGAGATAATTTGATTGCACAGGTTCTCACTATAACTTAAATTCACCCAATCACACAAAACCTAAAATGCATTGGTGCTTTATACACAAACAAGGTAGAACCGGTGTGTAGAAATTATAAGAGAAACAGTGCTTTGCATACGACAAAAAAGGTGGAATTGGTGCGTAATAGTTATAAATTCACCATGGAACTTTTTTTATTATATTAATGATTTGGGGAATTTGTATTATATTAACAAACCGGTGTGTTTGTATTATATTAATGCAATGATGTGTGTTTTTCAATACCACACCGATGCATTTTGAAAAGAACAACACAAAAAAAAAACCTCTGCTACAACCTTCGTCTGCCCAATTTTTTTTTAGTTATATGGAACATCTGCTAAAACCTATGAAGTCAATCGAGGAAGTTGTAGTGGAGTTTTTTTTGAAGCTTTTGCCAAATTTTGTAACACTAAAAACCTCCGCTAGAAGGTGTTCTTCTTGTAGTGAATTTACACCCTATTTGGATGTATCAATGTTATAATGGTTAGAGAGGATAACATGCTCCATTAGCCCTATGTAGATAATGAAAAATCCATAAAGAACTATAAGAAATGGTTCCCAAGTAATACTAACCTTATTAAACCTGTGATATTTCCCATATATTACAGTGAAACCTACATTCAAATTGTGAGGAGGAACAAAAATAACTTATGAACAAAAAAAAAACAATTTATGAGATGGATACAAGTTGACTGGAAACTGTCGATATTGAAAAACAAGTAGTAAAAAAATCAAGTATTCCGACTAAGTTTGCACTATAATCAATAATAATCCATATTATTATGTCACATAAGATCTTGTTTTGTAGCAAAAATTGGGAAACAAGGGTTTTTATAATGTGGTTATGATAACAATACAAAATCCATAATGGTTGTCTCTTTGACTGCCTCTCAACACTACATTATACCTACTTTTATAATGTTGGACCCAACATTTTAGATAAGACAAGCAATAGAGAATCGATTAATCAATATATTGTTGGTTTATTTTCTCTAATACTAGGGAAACTATTGAAATATTTTCTAGCTTCATGGATGAAGTTGTAATATTTATTAGTGTTACTATGTGACAACTAGTAGGTTTTCCTTGGTTGCAATAAAAAAAAATTTATTTTGAATTAGAGAAGCTCAAGGCTAAAAAATTACTCCATTCTTATTAGGCACCCAAATTATCACCATGTCTTGAAGGTTGACTGTGGGAAAATATGTCATCCTACAAGCTTGTAGGATGGCATATCTAGCCATGGATAGCAGGATGCCATCTCTACAAATGGATGAATAGTTGGATAATATAGCACTTGGGCATTGGCAACAACCCAAATTAATTCAACCCTTCACACTTGATTTTGGAATTGGTGTAGTCTAGATGGGATTGTGTGCATTTATTTTGAAGCACCTAAGACTAATGTTTGTATAGTATAATCTTGAAAATCATTGTTTCCTCCCAATAGTCATTTTGAAGGTTGAAAATGAAAATACAATGATGTAGGAAGGTAAGAAATCTTATGAAGAATGATCATCAAGTTAAAAACCATATATTGGAGTTTTCATGATACATGCATAATATTTTTAGTGAAATATTGGTACTTCAAATGATTGATATCCCTTGGCTACAATACCTATATTATAGATATTGAATCCATTTCTTTGTTAGTGAATTTTCCTTCGCTTCCTCAAATCAAATATTTGTCTCCCCTCTTTCACATAGAAAGTATTTTCGCATCTGAATTCTATGGAAAATAATGCAGAATATTTTGTTTCTAAGCCCCTTTTCCTTCCATGTTACCAACACTTGAATCACAGGCTTATTCCCTTGCAGGATTTCACAAAATTAAACCTTGAGTAGATTGCGAGAGCGAAACTTCCATCCTTCATCATTTTAATTTTTAATGGATGGTGGAGACATTTTCTTGGAAATATTATGCTTTTAACTCTCACCATTGATCATCATATAATGGATGATCAATATCTCACTTCACAATGCTATGTTCGGAGTGGAGTTCAGAATAAGAATCCAAACAACTTTTGTTATGGATGATGTGGATTGGTTCTTGGAAAGCTACCTACAGGGTTGAGTCTAGAATGAGAGCTTGAAATGTCAGGTCCAATAGAAGGATTGTATCTCCTTTGACAGGAAAACGGATGCCCGATTATGATTCTCTATATGTAATATGAAGCTACAAGGGAATTTTCCTTGATGCTTTCCTTCGATACCTTTACCTTGAACGGTTGGGATGGTATCTGAAACAACAACTTTAATGAGTGGCCTATATTAATTCCTAGATCTTTCAAATTGATGACTTATATTTTTTGTCAGGATATTATGGTCAGGGTCAGGTTGGAAGACCGAATCCGAAGCATAGTAGATCAATGATGGACAATATTCGAAAATATGGTCTAGTGGGCAATTCGATATTTCTCTCGCTTGATACATCGAAGTGAAATTTTGATATGGGCCTCTTAATTGACACTCCAAAACATTCACAATTTCTCTACTTCAATTATGATAAACAATCAATGAGAACCGTTGATCTGGTAGAGCTTCACTCCCCGATTTAATCACAATTGTCAGATTCTAAAACTCTGAAACCTACAAAATAATTTGAGTTTGACTTTGATTATGCATCTGGTCTCTGTGATCACGACCTCCTACACCTCTAATAACAACTTATGCACACAAAGACAAGCACATATATGGAGGACATAATTTCACAAGCAAAATATTTATTCAATAACTAAAGGAATGAAATTAAACATTCATTCTTTGTTCCTTCTCAGCCTCTCGAGATTCTGCAAACACAAGATTTTATCACTTTACACACTTACTAATATTTTCCTATTACAACAATACTCAATATAAACTCATATCTCTCAGTTAGCTCTCAAACCACAAAATTCTGAGCTATCTCAACAAACCCAAAATCTAGAAATTATGTTCCTAAATATCAACAATAAAATCAATAATAATCTAAATATCAAACAAAAGATATCTTCTAATATGTCTTTTAGAAATATATATCTATTACAATAAAGTGAAATTAGGGAACCAACTCCCTTGGTAAATTGTTTTGTGACTCTTCGGGTTAATCTCGAAAATTCACTTAGCAGATGCTCCTGCATCAGAATCTCGAGGAAGAAAAGAAACGTTCAAGAGATATTCAACATTTATGCCATACTTGGATATTCTTTATGTTTTAATCCAAGTAGCATCCTTCTTTTGTTAATCTTTCCATTTAATCAAATATTGAAAGTACTCTTTACCCCTAGTCCTTCTTTCCACTTTCTTGTCAATACTGCTTCAATATCTTTATGAACTACCTTGGGAAATTGTTATTTCCATTCAACGGTATGATATTCATCACTTACAAGTTCATTTATAGAAACACCTTTTGTTTCCTTAAAGGGATACAAATCTCCCACATTAAATATTAGAGAAATTCCAATACCAGTTGGAAGTTCAAGCTCATATGCATTAGCGGAAAATTTTCTCAATATTTTGCAAGGTCCAATCTTTTTAATCTTCAATTTGTTGTAAGTCCACATTAGAAACCTCTCCTTTCTCAAATATGATATGAACAAATCACCAACCTAAAAATCCACTTTTATCCTTTTCATGTTTGTCCTCTATTTATATTTACCACTAATTTCTTGCAACCTTTGCTTGACACTTTCCTGCAGCTCCTGCATGCTTATCGAAAAATCCTCACCATCAACACTCCTTAATTCTTGTTTTCCCAATTCCTTAGTTCATATGTTCCTCTTGGATGCATTCAATACACAATTTGGAATGGATTCATTCCTTTTCTCCTATTTGGTGAGTCATTATATGCAAATTCATCCTGAGCACGCATCTGGTCCCATTGCTTATTATTTTCATCCACAAGATTTCTCAAAATATTCCCCAAACTCCTATTCACTGCCTTTGTTTTCCCATCGGTCTGTGGGGGATAGGATGAGCTAAAACTGAGATTTGTACCCAGTTTATTCCATAGGGTTCTCCAAAAATGACCTACAAATTTTGTATCATGATATCAAACAATGCTTATGGGTAGACCATGTAATCTCACTATTTCTGGAAAAAAACAAATTGGCAATATTAGTTGTGTCACTAGTCTTCCTACAAGCAACAAAATGAACCATTTTTAAAAATATATCTACCACAACATTGATAGAGTCATTCCCCCTTTGTTTCTTTGGTAATCCTAGTACAAAATCCATGCTGATGGAATCCCATGGTCTGCTTGGAATAGGTAGTGGCTGATACAGTATTTTGTTCTGACTCCTCCCCTTAGCATGTTGACAAATTCCACACTTTTCCACAAATTTTGTCTCCTTATTTTGCATACCTGACAAAAAATAGAAAGAATTTTCCTGTGCAAAAGTCTTGTCTTGACCAAAATGTCCTGACATTCTTCCATTTCTTTTTTCCTTAATCAGATTCTCCCTCATCAAACACTTTGGTATGCATAGTTTTATGTTCTTGAACAACAAACCTTCATGTAGCATATAGTCCAACCACTGGCTTCTATGGCTGACAACTGGGTTTTCACAAGTTGCATAGACATCTTTGAAATATACATCATCCTTATACATTTCCTTTAGACCATCAAAACCTAAAATGTTGACTTGAATTTCTTGCAAAAGAAAATTAATTCTACTTAACACATCCAAAACATTATTAGTCTTAACACTTGTGTGTTCAATCACAAAGGTAAAATTTTGCATAAATTCAACCCATTTGGTATGCATTTAATTCATCTTTGGTTGACTACTTGTAAATTTTAATGAACTATTGTTAGTGTACAATAAAAAATCCTTGGGCATGAGGTAATTCCTCCACTTCTTAAGTGCTTGAACAATTGCATAAAATTCCTTGTCATAAGAGGAATATATTTTTTTGCTTCATTTATTTTTTCACTAAAATATGCATTTGGTCTCTACTCCTTACTCAAAACAACTCTTACTGTAGTCCCACTAGCATCAGTCTCAACTTGAAAGGATTTATCAAATCTTTCCAAAGATAATATAGGCTTTTCAGTCATCTTTTTATTCAATAGTTTAAAACTTCTATTAGATGATTCTATCCATTTAAACGATTTCTTTCTTTCTTTGATAGTTTCTACAATAAGTGCACATATCTGACTAAAACCTCTAATGAATTTTCTATAAAAACTTGCAAGTCCATGGAAACTTCTTACCTCAAATGTATTTCTTGGGGTTGGCCAATTCACAATTGCTTGAACCTTTTCTGGGTTCATCTTCAAAGATTATTCAAATACTACAAACCCCAAATATATCAGTTCCATTTTCATGAAGCCATAGTTCTTCAAATTTATCAAGATTTTTTCCTTCTGCAGGTTACTCAAAACCATCTTAAGTTGTATTAAATGTTCCTCCTTTGTCTGGTTGTAAATCAGAATGTCATCTAAATATACTAACACAAAATTTCCAATAAATTCCTTTAAGACCGCATTCATCAACCTCATAAATGTACTACGAGCATTTGTGAGCCCAAAAGGTATCAAAAACCATTCATACAATCCACTTTAGTATTTAAAGAAGTCTTCCATTCATCCCCTTCACTTATCCTAATCTAATGGTACCCACTTTTTAAATCAATTTTTGAAAAGTACCTTGCCCCACTTAAGCAATCCATCAAATCATCTATTCTGGGTAATGGAAATCTGTACCTTATAGTAATTTTGTTAATTTCCATGAAATCAGTGCAAATGTGCCATCCACCATCCTTCTTTGGGATGATCAATGTTGGTACAACACATGGACTCATACTTTCTTTCACCAAACCTTTATTCAACAACTCATGTACCTGCTTCTTTATCTCTTCATTTTCTTGAAGGATCATCCTGTATGCTTCTTTGTTAGGAAAACTTTCTCCAAGTATCAAATCAATATGGTGAATAATACTTCTCATAGGACGTAAAGCATTAGGTAATTCATCTACTATTATATCAACAAAATCATCAAGCATACCTTTAACTTCTGTAGGTAAATTGTCCATATTTGTAGTGGTGAGTATTACCTTTGGTTTTCCAACAAGAAAAAATGTACCTCTTGTTTCTTCTTGACTTCTTATAGAAGATCCTTCCCACTCATCATCAAAACACTAGGTCCAAGTTCTTATTTAGATGATTCATCCTTCAAGGGTAGCAACACATGCTTATGTCCATATTTTTCCAAGGAATAAGTGTTTATCCTTCCATCATGAATAGACTTCCTATCATACTACGATGGTCTTCCTAACATAATATGGTAGACATCCATGGACATTATATCACATAACACCTCATCCTTATAAATACCAAGTTGGAATTCCACCTTACATTGCTCATCCACCAAGATTCAATGTCCTTTATGCAACTAGGACACTTTGTAGGGAGTGGGATGTGCCATCCTCTTCAATCCGAACTTATCTACCATCTATGTGGAAACAAAATTGTATGTACTTCCACTGTCAATGACAATTTTGCAACACTTCCCCTTTGACTTAGATACAATTCTAAACATATTTTTTATTTTTGTTGTCTCACTTGACTCTTTCTGTGACTTGACTAAGATCCTCTTCAACATTAAATATTCCCCTACTTCAGAAGTTTCTTCCTTTTCCACTATATTAATTGTTTATTCATTGGCGTCTGCAACATTTTCATTCCTCTGATTTGTTGATTTATTTTTAGGACAGTCCCAATACATGTGTCTTGTCTTGCCACAAGTGTAGCATCTAATTTCTCTTCCTCCTCTACCTTTGCCTCTAGAGCCAAATATACTACCTCTAAAGTCTCCTCCTCTTGATGGTTGATTTCTCGAGATTGAGTTGCTCCCTTCATATTTTGAAGTTTGGGACCTTCCCATGTGACTGACTTGTCCTTTTCCTCTTGTAATACCTCTTCCTCTAGTTTTCTGGCTCTGTTTTCTAGCTATATTCTCTTTCTTTCAATGTTGTCTAATGAGAATATTCTACATTCCTTAGGGTCAAGAGACTAATTTCATCCTACTTTTCATACCTTAAACAATTTTTGTACCTTGCGACTTTCTCAACATCATTCTCCGCATGCCATGCCCTGATGTTTAACCTGTATGATTATTATGTATAGTATTTTAATGACATAGTTTTCTACCTCATGTTCTGCAATTTTATGAATAGGTTCAACTGATAATCCTTGGGAATAAACTTGGCCTTAAATTTAGCCATAATCTTGTCCCAATTCATGATCTTTGCCTTACCTTTCTTCCTTCTATCATCTTTTAATTCATCACACCATAAGGATGCATGTCCTTTTGACCTAGTCACAACATTCTTAAACTTATTTTCTTCATCTATGTCCTCATATTTGAAATATTTTTCCATTGCATTTATCCAATAGAGAAATTTCTCAATATTCAAGTTCCCCTCATACATTGGGACCTCCATTTTTGGTCTAGATACTACTTTTGTAACCAGACTCAACAACTGTTATTCGGAATTTTCACCTCCTCGTACTTTTTCTTATCCTTTAGATATAGTTTCTTTATCTTCACTGACATCCCCTATGTCAATTTCCCATCAATGGTCTACTTCCATGGCTTCCATTTTATCCGGCACTCACTTCAATTAATTTTGTAATTTTCGCATTTGATGGCCTACCTATTATGGGTGGCATGATGAATGAATACAACTTCCTTTACAGCTATGATACCACAAATGATAGCCCTCGACTACAATACCCACAATACATAGATTGAATATATTTCTATGTTAGTAAATGTTCCTTTGTTGCCTCGGATCAAATCTTTGTCTCCTCTCTTTCGCACAACGACATTCTTCACATATGAATTATATGGAAAATTACGTGGGATATTTTGGGAGCTAAGCCCCTTTTCCTTCCACATGACCAACACCAGAATCACGAGATTATTCCCTTGTAAGATTTCATAGGCTTAAACCTCGAGCATATTTCCAAAGCGAAACTTTCAGTGTTCATCGATTTACTTTTTTACAGATGACGAAGATATTTTATCGAAACTTCTCCTTTTAAATCTCGTCGTTGATGGTCACAGAATGGATGATCAAGATCTCACTTAAAATGTTGTGGTCGGAGTTAATTTCAAAATAATACTCCAAACAAATTTTTCTATGGAAGGTGTGGATTGATTCTCAGAAAGCTATCTTTGGGGATGAGTTTGGAATGAGACCCTGAAATGTCAGGTCCGATAGATGAATTTGATCTCCATTGAAAGGTCAATCGATGAATGCTTCATATTCTTTGTATGTAATATGAAACTATGAGTGAATATTCATCGATGCTTTCCTTCTATACCTTTACCTTAAATGATTGGGATGGGCTCTGAAACAACAACTCTGATGAGTGGCCTAGATTAATTCTCGGATCTTTCAAATGGATGACTTAGATTTGTCGTCAGGATACTATGTTCGGGGTCAGGTTGGAAGACAGACTCCGAAGCACAATAGATCAACGATGGACATTATTCGAAAAGTTGGTTCGATGGACGTCTGTATCTTGCTCTCACTTGATATGTCATAGTGAAAATTTGACACGGCCTCTGAATTGACATTCTGAAACATTCACAATTTCTCGAATTTGGGTACAATAAACTATCAAAAAGAACCATTGATCTGATAGAGATTCTATCCCCGATTTAACCACAAACGTCATATTCTGAAACTATGAAACCTACAAAATAAGTTGAGTTTGAATCTGATTTTGCGTCTGGTCTCTGTGATCCCTATATCATGCACCTCTAATCACAAATTATGCACTTTGACTTTGACAAGCACATATATGGAGGACATAATTTCAAAATCACAATATTTATTCAATAACTGAAGGATTGAAATTAAACACTCATGATTTTTTCCTTCTCAACCTCTCATGCTTCTGCAAACACATGATTTTACCACTCTGCACACTTTCTAGCCTTTTAGTATTACAACAATACTCAAAATATACTCAAAGCTCTCGGTTAGCTCTCAAACCACACAATCTCGAGCTATCTAAATAAGCCCTAAATCTAGAAATATTGTTCCTAAATATCAACAATAAAATCAATAAGAATGTAACTATCAAACATAAGATGTTTGTTAATATGTATTCTAGAAATATTTAGCTATTACAATAAAATAAAATTAGGGAAACAACTCCCTTGGTAAATTGTTTTGTGACCCTTCAAATGAATCTCGAAAACCCACTTGGTAGATGTTCTTGCATCAATGTTAAAACAATGCAAAATGTCATTTAGATAGACCTAAATCTTGTAGCTAAAGGTAGCTCTATGGAAAATAGGAATATAGACAGGTGAAACATGTGATATTCTATAAAAGTGTGCCATGGATTCCTTGAGAGATGACCATTTACAGAACACCACACATTCTACAAAATCTATTTTAGCCTAGAATGGTGATTTTATGCTAGACTATAGAATTGTAGGCACATTACAACCATTTCAAACATGAAAAGGGATTTCCATCATGAAATACATATCCACCTTGGGCATGCATTTTGAGCTTACTGCATGCATATGTTTTTCTTAAGATTTACATAGTAGAAAGCAAATTTGAATGTTGTGTACATTTTTGGGATTGTTGGAGTAGAAATGGAAGTTGAGAGGTGGCTAAGCAATCTTTCACATTTAGGTGGCTTTTCATAAGAGGTATCGAAAGAGGGTGAGTTGAAGGTCAGGCATGGCATAATGTAAATATCCAAGGAAGACTTAGAGTCAAGGTTAAACCTAATAATTATGGTTAGATCGATAAAAACATGGCATATATTGATGATGAGGGAAGTTGATCCATATTTTATGAGTATGAGGGTTTTAGCTTAAAAACAATATCCCGTGAAAAGGAGGAAGACATGAGGATTCCTCTACATGATTTAATGTTGGATTATTTCCTAGCAATAAAACTAGAATCATAGGGCACAAAAGATCTTAACAATGATGGTATCAAAAGACAATGTTTTATGGATATTTATGGTGCTCGAGATACAAAAGTGTCCAATGAAACTATTTGATACATATTATCCTCAAATAATAATACCACACATGAATATAAATAAAGTGAAATAAACATCTCGATTGCATCAAAATCAAATGATAAAATACAATGTGTTGTAAAAATATAACACAATGTTCCATCAGTTCCAATGAATATAGGCCACTCAAGACCGATTCTCACATTTTTTTTCTTTTTACTTTATCTCTTAATCACAATACCAGTTATTTTACTTTGAGTCAGGACTGTTGGTGGGTTATTTGAAGTAACTCCATCTTTTGTTTCAAGTGTAACATTTATTTTCCTTTGATCGTTTCATTTACAATGAGTGTTTTGTTAATGAAATGTTTTCATAATAGAAAAATAATGCTAATGTTAAGAATCAAGTTAAGTTACATAAAAATTAATAATAATGATCATAAAGACTTAAAGTTGATGAGTACATATAACTCACTAGTAGATGGCTCAGAAAAACTTACTAGTAGATGGATCAACACTTTGGTGTGTTTCAGTAGTAGTGTTTGGTGGAGGAGAAAAAAATGTTTCTTGAACACTTTTTCCGTTATTACAGGATCTTCCATACCGATGTGATTCAAAATAGGCCTCTTCACCATATTTTATTATTGGCCTTAAACAAGGAAGAAATTTATTATGCAAGCATGAACATAAAAAATTAAAATTTGAAATTGCTTAAGATATCAAATGGAAATCAAATGGATACCATTTATATGTAAAAATGACTTACAATTGGTTGTGTAGTTACCGATATTTTATATTGTTTCACCCATGAGTTAAACAATTGTTTCACTTGATCAGGAATGACATCAGAGAAACAAGAGGCCAATTTTGTTGTCGTGTCCATATCAATTGTAGTCAAACACTTTTCATATTCAAGCCGAATTGGATTTTAATAATTGGAGGGACACATTTTATTTGTTTTTTTTTTTTTTGTAAGATAGTTGTTTATCTCATCACTAGCTTAAAAAATTGTGCCCTCATCTCATTAACAAGAAACATTTTGTCATGGTCAAATGTGTTTCGATAATCCATACCAATGCAACCTCTTTGTGCTCCTTGATTGGTATTCAAAATTTTGACCTACCTGTGTTTATGCTCCATTACCTCATTTCTTAAATAAACCAAGGTACGAGGATGGTAAGCCTTAGTCATGTGAAGAGGATGTGCCCCTTGAATATGAATGCAAAGGACCATTTCATATCCTAAACAAGAGAAACACAACCAAATCCACTCACTTGCAAGTTCCAATCCTACAATGAATGCTCCACATGTTAATTAAAAATAAGAACCCACCTACTAAATGTATGATTTAATTTCACTAATATTACATGAAATATAAGCGTACATTTCCCCATAAATAAAGACATCACTTCTTATATACCCTTGCAATTGTGAAGTGTGGACCTCTCTGTAATCCCGCCACATCCTCACCAACCTTTTTCTGGTAAAGCTAAAATGTAAAATGATTATTACTTCAAAAAAATTGAACACCAATAATAATTATATATGTTTTAAAAAATATTATACCTTCAACATTACATATTGTTGATCGAGGATTTTGTCTTATATTTATCCATCAGAATGCCCCTTCTGATTTCCCATAGTTGGGATCCATGTACTCATTGATTTTATGATGAATTGGTTCCCCAATCTTACATGCAACTCCAATTATTTCTATATTTTCTCAAAGTTGAATGAACTTTGATTTATCAAGCCCCTTAGTTGGATTTGTCTTTTCAAACTCTTGTGTTATTCTCTAAACCTCATGAAACATTATAAAAAAATGTTTGAATTCCAACATGATGGGAACATTATACCAAATTGGACATTGATCCTAGTGTCAACTATAATTTTCAACAAGTTTCATTTATATATTAGAAAAACAATGAATTTTATTTTAAATGAGCATTAACAGGAAAAACATGTACCTTGTCATGATTGGATTGATCCATGGGATAGTTCTGAACAATAATCAATGAACTACCATGTAAATATGACTCTATATCTATTATGAAAATATCAACTTGGTCTATCCATCATTTACTTGAATATAATGTAGGGTTCAATCTTGAGATGTAAAATTACATAAGAATTGACATATAATTACGAAAAACATAAAAATTGATGCACCAATTTAAATAATAAAACTTACTACAAGTAATTTTGAATACATTGAATGAACTTATTGTATCTCCTTCTTGAATAGAATGTTCCTTTGTAACCATCTGTTTATTTCTTTTTGAACATGTGCACCATGGGAAAAAAAAATTCCCATCGGTGACACTTTTCATTGACATACCAACTAGCAAGTTGCAACATTATCATGACACTCAAACAATTTTCCATTCACTAGTCTACCATCACTCGTTATAATGCCATTTTGACAAACAATTTTTATTTTTTTCATTAAGTTATTCTCATATTTTGGATCAACATCATGTGATAGAACTTACTTGTATTCCTCTTTTCCATCCCATTTTTTTATGCTTATACAAGACATTAAACCATTCTATTGTAGAATTTCAATTAATATCTCACATACTTTTTCACCTTTATCATATTTTTATCATAATGGAGAGAAGAATCAATACCAATATTAAAAACAACATCTTCAACTATTTCACCAAATCTATTCTCATAGGATTCAACCATATAGGAAGCATATGCACTTACCTATTTGACCCTAACTCCAAAGGTAAAACCATCAGTTCTTTCCCAACCCATATTCAATTTCTTAGCTTCATTTCTCTATATTTTGATTTCCTCACAAATTAATGTTGCATTAACTCCCTTAAATAAACCAGGATTGTCAATGTGCTTTAGACATTATAATACCTTAGTCATAAATGATTCAATAAACATTGAAACTATGTTACTAGGAGTGAATTTATTATGAATATCTCCCACAACAACATAATGAATATTCTCAAGAACTTCATTTTCTCAATTAGATATTCAACTTTAGAACTTGTAGCAAAATTGATACTTAAGTAGTTTTGAATTGCACCAATAATGTCACCTTCTTCCACGTTCTAAATTAGTTTAGTAGAATACCAACTACCAAGATCCATCCATTTATTTTTTCCCTCTTTAACTCTTTGGTTAAACCATCCTCACCTCCTCTTAAGATATAACATGTTTTTTTCTTGAATAATGAGCCACATCCTTTCTACCATGTTCAATGTCCTCTTGTATAGGAGCTAGTAATTCTGAAGAAACACCAATATTTTTTTGGTCATGTTGATCAATGAGGACCAATGGAGAAAAATAATTTATTGTTTTTTCATATGATTGGAGTGAACTATGGTTTTTCCCTCCAACTAGGGTGAATTGCAAGACTATGTTATGTGGTCCCAAATTAGGAACATCAAAATCATCATTTTCCCTAGGTCAATCTCTTCGATTGGAGACATATTTTGTAGTTGATATTTCTGAATGATCTATTATGAAAAAAGTCCCTATAACCTACATAATACCAAAATCATTATAAATTTGATGTTCTATATTGTAAAAAAAAAACAATGATAACAATTGGGTTTTAGTTATATTAAATTCAAACCACTCTTTTTCTATATTAATCACTAGCTTTTTGATATGGATAGAATTTGTCAATAACTAAGAGTAAACAGGACAATGCTTGATATATATATATGTTCAACATATAATAAATGTTTTGATCCATAATTATTATCCACTATTGTCACAAGGTGCAGACAACAATCCCACAGGAGAAAACATAGGGCATGTTATGATCCTAGTTATATCATATATTAGAACTATAATTATGATATGATTTTTTTTTTCAATTGGGACTTTCACATTGATGTTACAAGATCAAATTGTTATGGACATAACAAATTTCAGATTTTCAACACAAGAAAAAAACAATGAACCTAGTTCTCCAAGCAACGTTGAGCAGTTGGTTGCAAACTCAAACCTAGTTGGAATTGTTCATCTCTTCCTAACTCCAAAATATGAAACTTTTCCATTTTATAGTTAAAAAAATGTTCACAATTCCAAAACCCTTTTTACAATTTCAATTCCCCCCCCCCCCAAAAAAAAACCCAACCATGGAAATCAGTTTTTTCTACTCCAATCATTTAGATTCCTACCACCAGAATAAGCATTGAAATCATCCATAAACCTGTAAAATCAAACTGTATCGATGTTGAATCACCCACAACACAATTTACTTTATGAAAAACACTACATTACATATTTTTCCATCCATACACATGCCACATCCTCATACATGTGGCACATACATGGGCCACATCCCCTCATCAAACATGTGCCACATTTTTCCAATCAAGCCCCTACTCTTGCGCTCACTGCCATTTGTGCCACAATCAACCTCTTCAAATGCTTGTTTTCATGCCACAATCATCTAATGTAACTCACCACGCAACCCCTGCTCCTATCCTCACTGTAACTTGTGGCACAATCGATTCGAGACTAATTTGTGGTGCATTCCTAATTATTAGGATCATATTAGTGAGTAAATGGCCCCTCATAAATTTTAATAGTTGTTTTATTAAATTTACATAGTGTTCTGGACCCTAATTTCTAGAGAAAAAAAAAAGTTTATTTTATTTAAAGTGGAGATTTTTTATTTAAGATAACTCATTGTGGCCATCTTAACTTATTTAATCTAAAATAATATAAAACATTAATAAAAAAAATCTTTTAAAAAAAATATTATTTAAAACTTTAAAATATAATTAATACTAAATATGTTGGAAATACTAATACAACTGAGAGGGGGGGGTGAATTAGTTGTATATAAGCTTAAACAATTTTAACCCTTCTTAACAATTATTAATATTTCTTCATGTGTCATCAAGCAACATACAGCATATGGACAGTAAGAGTAAGGATCATCAGTCACA
>JZKD02S2416404.1:594838-610681 GCA_000966675.3 Picea glauca | reverse complement strand
ATATGTATGTATGTATGTATGTATGTATGTATGTATGTATGTATGTATAGATTGAATATCTATCTATCTTCCAGTTGTATGTCAACCCTGTTGGGATTAAGCTCTAAAAGGAAATATTTGTAGACATATCGGCGGAAATCACTTACAACTTTTGTACTCGTAATTTTGTCCATTTCCACTGTAATACTTAGGCATATATATGTATAGGTAAAAGAAATATTGATTGGGATTCCTGTCGTACTTGGATTTTATTTGTTTTTGGACTATTACGTACCCAAACAAACCCCAATCATTATCGTAACTTGGCACATGATTTTCTTACCGAAGTATAAATACCCTATGTAAAGTTCTCAGGTTCAATTCCATTTACAATAGATAAATTCTGTACATTGGAGTTTGGAAATACTGGTAATTACCCTGCAACTGCCTCTGTGGTAATAACCTAGTTTATAAAGTGACTATTCCAGAATTTAACCATATAATTTACTTCCGATTATCCTTGAATAGATTTCGCCTAGGTTATTGTATCCATACCAAATTAAATAGATGCATTACAACTGTGCCTAAATAATTCAAAGAGATGGAACATAATTTCAATTAAGATTTAACGAATACATTGCATCAGATATACATGCATTTAAACAGAAAATGGAAATCATTTCAGTTCAGATTTAACAAAGACATTGCATCATATATAAAATCATTCAGACAAAGAGGAATATAACAACATATCTGTACCAGCTTGTGGGAAGACAAAGGGAACAACCATGTTCCTCCGAACTATAGAACAGGGCAGTCAAAACACTTGTCTGATTCACCCCCTAGCTTGACCATGAATCCATGAGGGAAAACTTGGAATCTCCTCCTCAACAAATGTCTTTCCGTTCCAGTAGACTCCTCTTTCCTCACACTCAATCCGTAGTGTTCATAACAACAAGAGAATTCAAAATCTTTTTCCCTAGCATACTTGGTAGCGTCCTGCCTCCTCACATATGCTATTTATCAATTTTTCCCAGGTCTTTTTCCCTCCCTTGAGAATTTTCACAGCTTTTTAAATCCCTGATTTTCAGGGGCTGCCAATGGCCAAATCTCTGATTTTCCACTTGTAATAATCATCCCAGAGGTAGTTCCAACATGTTCCCCACTCATGGAGTCATGGTCATCTAATTTTAACATGGTCTTTCCATTTGTCCTCCTGCAATTAATATAATTATTCTATTTTTATACAAGTGTCATAGTCAAATAGTTAGTTGAGTTAAATCAGATCTCTGCCCAACAGTCATAATAATTAATTACAAATATCAAATTCGAAATTCAGAATTGCCATAAATGGCAAAAAAATTCCAAATTTGAATTTACTAAAAATGGAATAAATTTCCAGCAAATTTAAATTTCAAAAAATATTTTATTTTTGGGGATGTCACATAGTGATTTTTTTATCTTGAATTATAAAGTATGTAATATCCCTAGTTCGAACCCAACTGTAAATGTAATAATGTACTTAAGATGGTGAGCTATTTTATATCTTTTTGGCATGCATATTCCACGGTGTAGTGTGTGCATGTACTATGTAGTAAAATGATGAAATGGGCACATTCTAGGATACTACGTGCAGAATCTTAAGTGCGCGCGACATTGAGGCCAACGAGCCTTTGTGTATATGTTTTGTTTTATAGGCTGCTGAGTCAATTATTATAAGCTAGGAAGATTATGTTTGTATTAGGCCAGAGAGCCTAGATGTTAAAGGCCAGTGTGCCTATTTTTGTATATGTCTCATGATCAATATAAAATATATCGTTGCACGCAGACTGACCACGAAAAAAGAGATGGGGGACTAAACTCCACTAGTTAAGGAAAGGGTGGGGGATAAAAGTTAAGAAAAAAGGGCTAAGCTAGGGAGCTTAAGCCAAAAAGGAATATTATATTAATATTTCTTAAAGTATAAAGTATGGATAATTATTTTATCCTAAGTTCTAAAGATGGGGACAAGTGGGCCAAAGTATCTCCCAACATGACAAGTGTCAAGTTGGAGACATGCATACATATTGTTTCGACCTAGTTCATTTTGGGGAATCATCCATTATTTCCATTATTTAGCCATTCCATGAGCACTCACTCACGCAATCAGTGATCCCCCACACCTTTTTGTCATTGTACAGGAACTTGTATCAGAATCCATACCTATTTGTGTAGCTGGTTAGCTTGGGAGCTAGATTGAAGAAGTGGGTTGTCAGGCTCATGGGATATTGAAGAGGCAGATTGTCAGGCCCATGAGCAATTTCTCTCTGGGTGAGAGAATTTCTGGGAATTTTTTTCTTGAAGGTGATAAACTATAGCTACATGGCTTTGAGACTTCTTGTTCGACCTCTTGTTGAAGCCTAGAAAGGAAGTGGGGCAGCTGAAGGACTTTTGAGCAGAGAAGGGGCACACTTCCTAGGGTGGGACAAGCATGTGGGGAATGAGGTACTATAGGCTATTAGTTTGAGTTGGCACCTGTGACAGGGTCTTTCATGTTATCTAATATCCATTAGCCTAGTTAGGAATCCATTTACCAGGGTGGAGTTTAGTTCCAACTCAGGGGTGACCCACTGCTGAGAGTGATGAGCAGTGTGGTCTAAGGTTGGGAGGTTCGTGGAAGGTCTGCATGCAGTTGGTGATATTATTACCAAGATAAGTGCCAATTGTGTGATAAATTTACATGTTGCATTGTTATTATGTGTTCAGTTTTATGGGTTTATGCTATGCATGGTTATAACAATCTATATGTTTATGGGTATTTCGTGTATATGATGCATGTCTATATTTACTATTATTTCAGTATGAATTCATGCTTTTACATAATGCATTTGTCTGTTTACGTTTTATATATAATTTTTTGCAAGAGTGTTGTGTGTGTATGTTTAATTGCATGCAGTTCGAGAAATTATGTGGCATAGCTTAGTTGAATATTGGGTATGTTACAATATGTTCCGCAAAGAGAAAGAAAGTGTTCTCTCGTGTATCATGGCCCGGCCTGGGTGGTCGGGGACGTTACAATATGGTCTCACAGCTTCAGTTTTCGACACTGAGCCTGGATGGGCCGAGCAAGTTGAGTTGAAGCGAAATTTCATAGAGGATTTATTTTGAATTGGAAAAATCTCAAGTTACAGAACATCCATGGTAAAATTTAGAAGCAACAATGCTTGGAGAAAAGCCCCAATTTCTTTTGTTAAATTCATGAGAAAATGCATAAATTTGGCCAAGTGGTGAGATATTAATGATTTAATATATGTTCCATCAAATTCAGACCTGAAATTGTTCGAATTTGAAGTTACAGTGAAGCCATGACAGATGGAGTGAAATTAGTTCATTTAAATTCTCAATTCGTGAATTGAGTTTGGGAAAATTTGTTCGAGAAATGTCAACCCACAACGATTTATTGTTGCATAAGTTGAACTGGTGTTATTGGGGTGAAATTGAATGAATTTCATAGTTGCGGAATGTCTATGGTAAACTGGGGAACATTTTATCAAAATCCCCAATTTTTGCAGCGAAATTAACGAGGAATTGATGTGCATAAAAAAAAAAATGAAAATGAATGTGCGCAGGTGGGCACACTAAAAATTAATGTTGCGCAGTAAAAAGCATGTGATATGTGAATTTGGGTACCGCGCTGAAAAATGTTGGTGTGCAGGGGCGTGCACTAAATTTTGGCGCTGCGTGGCAACATGTTAGTGTGCGGGTGCACACACTAAATTTTGGCACCGCATGGAAAAATGTTGGTGTGCGGGTGCGCGTGCTAAATTTAGAATTGCGTGGTGTGCATACACATAATAAGATGTGATCATTGTGCACACACATAGTAATGGTGCGCATGGTGTGCGCAGTATCGACAGAGCTTAAAGGATTTTTGTTGGTGCGTGCGCAATATGGGTATATGTTGTTGCGCAATAATTTAGTTAATGGCGCGCACACAGTATTGGTGTGTGGTGGGGGTGTACTAAACTTTCGCATGGTGAAGCGCATAGAATGAAATTCTTGTGGAATATCAGCATGCAATACAAAAATTGCGTGCAATAGGTAATAATGCAATAACCAAAATTTTGTGCGGTGGATATTGGCACGCGACACAAAAGTAGTGCGCACCAGTTATTGGCGCGACAAAGAAGTAATGCATAGTGCTTATAGGTGCGCAAAGCACGATTTACCTTGTGGTATTGTTGTGCATGTTAAATATGGGTGTACAGGTTGAAATTTGTGCACGCGAAGTAGTTTGGAGGGTGAACAACAATGAAAAACCAATGAATTTCCACGACATTTTATATTATTTGAACGTCATCTTTTTGCAGCGCGTTTTTGAGGCCCTTAAGAGCATTTTTAGCAACGCAAAAACCACGAAAAAGAGTGTAACAAGGTACACTCTATCTATTTGGCTCAAATAAAAGAGTTCAGAGAGATCTTTCTAATGGTGTAAACCATTCGTCAAACTGAGATTTTATGAGAAGGTTACAACACAAATAGTGGAGGCTAAATTTTAAGACCCGTCTAGCTTCAAAGAGCCATAACTTTCTTCTCTGGAATCAGATTGAGGCGCATGAGCAGTCAATGGAAATATATTGAACCATAGAAGATATTCCTAGAGCTGAATCAAATTTATAGGCATGTTAAAAAATTATAATATGGCAAAGAAGGTACCTGTAGCATTCCAAACCAAGAACATGCATTGGCCTATAACTTCGGCAGGTTGTAAATAGCAGCTTGGAACCCAGGAAAAGGTGAAACTTGGAAAGAGTGTCCATATTATGTATATAAAGAAACCCAGTTGAGATCCTATGAAAAATCCAATGGAGTAGGTGCAAAAATGCATAATTAAAACGCAGAGTTGTGCCAAGTTGAAGTGTGAATGTAAAAACTATTGGGCAATTTTCAAATAACCATAACTTTATGCTCAAGACTCAGAATTGAGAATGGGAGCAGGTGTTGGAAAGGTATTGGATAGAGGAGTATAATTATCCACCCATAAAATTGATTTGGGTAGTAATTTTCACAATAGATCAGAAGAAGAATTCTTATGCATTACTGGAACAAAATTGTACATAATTTCATAAATTTGTTAAATTATTTAGTATAAAAAATTTAGTTGGCTGCACATTTTTGTAGAGTCCAAAAAATTAGTTCTTAAGAGGGGAGAATGTTGGATTTTAGTTAAAAATAAGAAGAGGTACTCAGAGAAAGAGTTCTATGACAAAAATCTTTCATAAGATGATCAAAAACCAAGACTACAAAATGTTAAGGTATGAATCTGGGTGAAGCCATAAAGTCTTGGGAGGCCACTACAGAAAGCTCACTCATGTTAGTCAAGTACTCAATGGAATCTAGACAAAGGAATAGATCGTGTAGTGAATTAATTAGTGAAATTACATTCACTCCTAAAGAAACCAATAAACAGATTAAGCAATACATTGGATTCAGATCTATTATAAAAGGAATTGACTATCAGAATGATAGTAATCAGATAAAGAAATATGCTTAATGCATATATGGATAAAGAGTGCATCATATCCAGGGACTTTTTATGCAATTACAGAGTAATGCTTCCCTTATGGTTATCATAGTGCGTTGTGGAAGCATGGTATGAAGAGCATCAATATGGCGTGATAGAAGTGGATTGTGCAAGGCAGGTTGAAATCAAATTTGTCAAGAAAAGGGAAAGAAATAGCCAGCAAACAAATCCAAGTGCTAATATGATAATATAAGGAAGGGATAAATCAAGTACCTCAAGAAGGAAGTTCGTGTTAACTATCAAAATGTACTTAGAAAACATGACTGGAAATATAATCGAGTCATGTAGGAGTTGGATCAAAGGGATCCAAATAGTAGTGGAATGCTGAAAATTAATATCAGCATAATATGTAGTTGCAAGTCCATGAACATCCTAGGATAAGGAGAAAGAAATCATGGGGTAGATATCAAGATAATGGGAATGTGGGAAAACACTTCAACAGGGAAAGAAAGAATAATAGAAGATTGTTGATGCATTCCAAAGGTATTGAAGATATTTCCACAATAGCATGGAGATGTGAAAGCCAAGAAAGACTTAAAAGTGAAATGAATCTCTGTAGAGAGTCAATAAAGAACCATGAAGAAGAAAATGGTTCTATGCATGGTTTTGAATGCAAAAGAGATAGTGCCTGAGAATAATCCATGTCAAGTGGCATAGAGACAAGAGTGAAATTTACAGGGGGTGGAAGTATCACTTGAAATTATGATGGTAAATTAAAAGAAGTATTAAGTGCTTTTAATTAATTCTATGCAGCTAGAGAAGGAGTCATATGTGCATCCCTACAGTATGATAAGGGATTGGCTATGGAAGCCAAGTTTGAGGCTAGTTGGCAAGGAAAAGAGAAGAATGAAAGAAAACTCAATACTAAAGTATTGAGTTGACAAAGAGCTGAAGTAGTTCAGTCCAAAAAATAAATGGATGTTGAAGATCCAAAGTCTATAAGACAGCATGATGGGAATTATAATTCATCCAAGTATGAGTTGGGATAGATGGAATCCAGGAAGTAAATAAAAGTTGAAGTTTAATATCAGTTTAGTATTTGGATGGAAGAGAAAAGAAATCCAAGAGTGATTTGGCTAGAAAGTGCTTAGATCAGAAAATAATCATGCACAGTGGTTACAGTGAAGAGCACTTGAAGATTCAGGAATCCGGGAGAACGGAAGACTTTTGGGATAAACAAGGAAACATGATGCAGGCAGAAATAATTTGTTGCCATTACTGTAGCAGAAAGTATTTTATGGCTTTTTGGGACAACCATAAAGTGAGAATGCTTTCATGTTTGCAAGTGTTGTTGATAATGTTGTTGCACATGGAAGGAAGCAAAAGAAGGTTGGAATGTTGATTATAAGGCTGATAAAGAAGCATGAGAACTTCTGTTTTCATCAACTAATCATGTAGCATTAAATTAGTTTAATGAAATCAATGCAGGTAAGTACCTCTCTTTTGTAAATTATGTTGCATAATTGCCAAAGGGAAATCTAGGTAAGAATTTCCCTAAATTGAATTTTATAATACATTGTATGGTATTGTTTAAGTGCATTGACAGAATTAAGTTACCACTAGGTGTGGTAAAGGCTAGAGGCCTGTTATAGTTATCAAATCTTTTAGCTTTTAAATGCACACACTGACATAGTAGCATGTCATATTAATTTGGTTATGAGGTAATAACCAAATAAAATAAAAGATCAGAACTTGTTATAGGAATGATGCTAGGAAAGCTAGTCATGTATGAGACCAGGACATGGTTGGATATGGAAAGGTATGGTTATAGAAAGGTTATGTGCCACACAAATACTCAATGAGCTTCCTACCTCTAAATAAAACTTGGACTGCAACCTTTTTGCTAACACTAATGAACACCACAGAATTGTATTCTTGATGTAGTGTTTAGGTCGAAAAGGAAGGCATTCAAGTAATTAAGAAGGAAATGGGAAGTGTGTGGATATGTGTTAAGACATAGGCCATATTTCCAATTTATGAATGGTGAGATACATGACTTAGATAAAGATCATTATGAAAATCAATACAAGGGTGCATTGAATAAATAGGCATTGAGAGTTGTACTCATGTCTAGTAAGTGGCAGAGTTGCACTCATACATGATGAAATTGTATGCTTAAATGCACTTTGTTCAATGCATTTTGTGAGTGCATGTATATATATTTTTGGCATGGAAATAATTATACTAATGGATGAAATGTTGTTAACTCATGAAGTAGAGAAAAATTCAGGAACTGTTAAACATTACAACAGGAAAGTTGTAATCCAGGTAGTCACAAATGAACTTACTGTTATTAATTCAGAAAATTGAAGAACTGAACTTACTGTTATTAATTATGAATATGCATATGCATAGAATGATGAGTCATTCTATTTGGTTAAATTGTTTGGTAATTGTGATTGAATTGCTATGTGAAGGCAATTCTAAGATCATTGCATAAGGTGTTGTACATATTGAATTATGATGTGCATAAAATATTGACAATGTCTTGGTTGCATGCAATATATAATCATTGTATGAAAAATGGTATTTAGCAAGGTTCTTGTTGAAATCCATAAGGAAAACTACATCCTATTATTGCAGCAACAATGAAAAATTATGAGATAGAATTTCATATTTTGGGAAAAGTCAAATTCATTATGAAATTAATTTGATTTCTAAAATGGAATTTTTATAATGCTCTCATGATAAATGCATGTTTATGATGCAGATGAGATGATAATGATGAAAGTTGGAACTCCTGGAGCCACGGTGCTCTGAGACTTCATGTCTGGCCTGTGTTGGAGTCCTGGAAGAGAAGTTGAGCAACCGATGAATGTTGGACAATGAAGGTGCATACTACCTTGGGTTGTACGGGAATGAGGGGAAGAGAGACCATTGGTTGGAGTGATGTTGAGGTTTGGTACCTTGGCCTAGACTATGTTGATATTGATTGTGGGTCATGATTATCTTAGGAAGCCATTGCCCTGATGGAGCCATAGCCATGCTCGGGAGTGGTATGCTACTAAAAGTTTATTAGCAGTGAGATATAAGGTTGGTTGGAATGTCATGGATCTACAACCAGTTGTTGCTTCAATGAAGTTTAATTGAAGCATGTAATAAGGAACAATGAGATGAATTATTCCTGAAGAATATCTATGGAATAGAGCAATTGACTTCCAGTTGCAGTATGAGTATCAGAATTGGAGCTAGAAAGTAGAGCACCAAATGGATAACAAGCTTTCAATAGCTAAAGCTTGGAAATTTTAGAGCATTGGAATGGTACATGGTATATAATTCACTGAGGACAGTGCATAAATAAGGTGAGGGGATTGTAATATCCCTAGGTCGAACACAACTATAAATGTAATAATGTACTTAAGTTGGTGAGATTTTTTTATATCTTTTTGTCATGCATCTTCCATGGTGTAGTGCGAGCATGTACTGCACAGTAATATGATGAAATGGACACATTCCAGGATACTGCGTGCAACATCTTAAGTGTGCACGACATTGAGGCCAGCGAGCCTTTGTGTCTATGTTTTGTTTTATAGATTGGTGAGCCAGTTATTATAAACTAGGAGACTTATGTTTTTATTAGGCCAAAGAGCCTGGATGTTAAAGTCCAGTGTGCCTATTTGTGTATATGTCTCATGATTAATATAAAATACCTCATTGTGTGCAGACTGACCACGATAAAAGAGATGGGGGACTAAACTCCACTGTTTAGGGAGAGGGTGGGGGATAAAATTTAGGAAAAAATGGCTAAGATGGGGAGCTTAAGCCAAAAAGGAATATTATATTAATATTTCTTAAAGTATAAAGTATGGATAATTATTTTATCCTAAGTTTTAAAGATGGGGACAAGTGGGCCAAAGTAGCTCTCAACATGAAAAGTGTCAAGTTGGGACATGCATACATACTGTTTGGACCTAGTTCATTTTGGGGAATCATCCATTCTTTCCCTCATTCAACCACCATTCAGCCATTCCATGAGCACTCACTCACACAGTCAGTTATCCTCCATACCTTCTTGTCATTGTACTGGAACCCGTATCCGGATCCATACCTATTTTTGTAGTTGGTTATCTTGGGAACTAGATTGAAGAAGCACGTTGTCAGGCCCATGGGATATTGAAGAGGTGGGTTGTCAAAACCGTGAGAAATTTCTCCTTGGCTGAGAGAATTGTTGGGAATTCTTTTCCTGAAGGTGTTAAACTACAGCTACAAGGCTCTGAGAATTCCTGTCTGGCCTGTTGCTGAAGCCCGGAAAGGAAGTGGGGTAGTTGAAGGACTGTTGAGCAGAGAAGGGGCACACTTCCTAGGGTGGGACAGGCATGTCGGGAATGAGGGACTGTATGTTGTTAGTTTGAGTTGACACCTCTGAAAAAACCTTTCATGTTGTCTAAGATCCATGAGCTTGGTTAGGAATCCATTTACCCAGGTGGAGTTTAGTCCCAGCTCAGGGGTGACCCACTACTAAGAGTGATGAGTAGTGTGTTCTAAGGCTGGGAAGTTCGTGGAAAGTATGCATGCAATTGGTGATATTCTTACCAAGATAAGTGCAAATTTTTTCATAAATTTACATGTTGCATTGTTATTACGTGTTCAGTTTTATGGGTTTATCCTATGCATGGTTATAATTGTCTATATGTTTATGGGTATTTCCTGTATATGTTGCATGTTTATGTTTACTATTATTTCAGTATTAATTCGTGCTTTTACATAATGCATTTTTCTGGTTATGTTTTATATATAAAGTTCTGCAAGAATGTTGTGTGTGTATGTTTAATTGCATGCAGTTCGAGAAATTATGTGGCATAGCTCAGTTGGATACTTGGTATGTTACAATATGTTCTGCAGAGAGAAAGAAAGATTTCTCTTGTGTATCGTGGCCCAGCCTGGGTGGTCGGGGACATTACAAAGTATCATTTTGTAAGTCTATTAATTCAGTGTGGAAAAAAAATTATAAGAATGTTATTTCTTTTTCTAGTCTTTGAAGCGACGAACCACACCTAGGTGCAAAACCACTCGAGGTGTTGCTTTGAGTAAGAGAAGAAATATTGAGTTCCTGGATGAACATGATAGTTGTGAGGGTGGTAATGGGCAGTGAGTGACCAATGAGTGTTATTTTGTATCTAGGGAACCATATGCCACTTTTCCATGTTTGGGCATTTATTGTTGTTTTTTTATATTGGGCACGATGTGTCATTTTATAAAATTTAATGTATAGTTGGGACAATTTCGAATTACACACACACACACATTTCATGGCGTGTGTTTTATGAATTGTGGTGTTTGTTTATTTGATGTTGATGAATGATGATTAATCACACGTTTAATTGGCATAACCATCCATGGCATCCGATTTGTTAACCTCATAACATGAATCAAACATGCCTTGATTTGATAACACAATCATACATGACTTACCATGGCATGTCTTATTACCAAGGAAAAATTATACATTCCTAATTATGTATTATCTTATTACCATAACAAAATCATTTCATGCATATCCTACCACTATAATGCAATTCATACATGCCTTTTTATTGATTAAAAAGTACAAATCATACATGCATTTCCATTGCATGTTTTATCATTATAACACATATTGTACATGCCTTTCCATTTCATTCCTCATCACTATAATATAAATCATCTCATATTTCTTATCATGTCTTACCTTTACAATTCTTAGTATTTGCATCGTAGTTCCTTCCATTGGAATATAATGGGTATTCTTCCTCATCCAATATCTGATGGATTCTTCTAATATTTCTATCGATAATGATCCAAACACTTATGAATTAAATCCTACCAATATATCACATTCGTACTATAGTAACAAAATCCTATTGTGACAAAACCAAGATGATATGGAATCCTACTATGGGAATGTCAATCCTGATTGAGCCATAAATGATATGAAAGGTATTCAAAATACTAAGGGAAAATAGAGGTATGGAATCAAAATATAATCAAAGACATGGTTGTTGCATAGTTGATATCGTTGACCAAAAAGTTAGAGACATCAAAAAACACATGACATATTAAACTTGAGTATGCAATAAATTATTTGAAGTATGGCCACCAAAAGGATCATGTATGAATGTTGATTTAGATTTTTGGACAAGAAGATGATGGTCCATGGCCTTGGGAATGAATCTACCTACAATATTGAGTGGATTAGGTTCAAAATTATTCTTTTGGAGGAAAGGACTAATAGAATGAGTGGAATCCACCAACCTTCATACCTAGATGACCCCTTGATTTTATATATGAAACAAAAATATTGCACTAAGAGCTACCAACTGAAAAAACATGAAAATATTTAATGTATTGTATATGGAAGAACCATGTTCGATCCAGGTGGATATGGGTGGCCACCCACCTTTTCCAACTGGCTCAAAACAATTTTCTGGCAACATTGGTAATTTACTATTTTTAGCAGTTTTTAACTTCCGGGGCCATTTTGAGGGCCTAAATGAAGGTTTTTTCGGGATTGAGCTTCTCAATGATAGTTGAAGGATTTGATTGAACCCCAAAATGAATCTCCTTGATGGTACCTTTCCAACGATCTATTTTTCACCCCAAATAGAGATAGTATACCAAAGTTATGCCCCCAGGAAGTTGATAGACTAAACTACCCAAAACGGGGTCCACACAATTGTTGGATTTTCATATTCTGGGGTTAGGGTTTTGGATTTTATTTATGATGAAAATTGCTTTGGATCCTAATTGTAATCTTATCTTCTTGTGAATACAAGTAGCAGACACATCTCTTCTCAGAGATAAGCTACCACCATTCTAGCGAGTCTTTCACTCTGTATTTTTACAGTCTTTGTACATTTTCACTCATTAATAGAAAATTGTGTATTATTGTATCTTTGTGTTTATGGTTGCATCTCTGATACATTTCCGTTATATTATTGGATATCCTATATATATCTGTACATTTCTTTATGATATCTCCGCTCTCATTTTGTGTTGAAAATAATCTGGATCAGTGGTATCAGAGCAGGTTTCT
Organism: Picea glauca; assembly: GCA_000966675.3. Lineage (NCBI taxonomy): Eukaryota > Viridiplantae > Streptophyta > Pinopsida > Pinales > Pinaceae > Picea > Picea glauca. Next base: position 598,127 of record JZKD02S2416404.1, on the reverse strand, counting down.
CTTGATCGTTTTTCAGTGCATGTCCCTGACAAGGTCCAAGTATATCAAGTTGGGTCTTGAGCTTGTCTCTATTGAATACAATTTCTCATGGATGACCAAGAAACCCTCCATGGAAGAAGAAAAGAAAAACGACAGAGTAGATGATTCTATTAATCTATTGCTTGAGCATGCTCTCATGCAACAGAGGGATGAAATGATGGGAAATTTTTCCCACATCCTTCAATGCCTGTCGATAAAAATAGGCACATATTCATCAAGTGGCCACTTTGGAGGAACCACTCCTTTCAAGGTATAAGTTAATTTTGATATTCCGATATTTGAAGGACAGATAGATGCAGATGCCTTAGAAAAATGGTTAAATATGCTAGAAGGTTATTTCTTTGTTCATAATTTCTCCGATAGGTAAAATATAAACTTCCCACTCGTTAAGGATCTTCCCCATGTCAAACATTGGTGGGAAACTTACCAGGAGAAAAGTTCCACGGAGGAGTCTAGAATATATGGGGTTGAGCCCACTTGGGATTTTTTTGGGGATGTGGTAAAGGAACAATATTATCCTATTGGAAACTATGAGGACCAGTACATGAGATGGACCACATTGCAGCAAGAGAGGGGATAAGAATTTATGGAGTTCACCAATACCTTTCATACCTTGTGCACCAAACTAGGTATCAAAGAATCTGAACGACATTTGGTTCTGAAATACCGTGGGGCTCTACACATATACATCCAAACTTAACTGGATTTTCTGGACATCTCATCACTCAATGTTTCTTATCGATATGTTGTTAAAATCAAGCAAAAATTTAAGCCCCAGAAAAAACAAGAGTTTGGTTCTACAAATTCGCAACAGCCAAAGTATGATAAAGATTGCCCTAAAAAAACATTCTCTCGTAAACCATTCCAAGCCATAGGAAAAGAAGGGTCACAGAAACAAAAATAAGGACACCGTAAAGTGGTGTGATATCCACAAAATCCCTTGGAACAACACTGATGAATGTCACTCAAAACAGTCATTGGTGGTCGATATCAAAGACAAGGAGCCGAACCCTAATTCATAATCTGATTCAGAAAATACTGATAGAAGACAAATCATCGACACAAAACCCACTACTATTGTTGCGACTGCAACAATTCAACCAGAAGAACCAACAGATATTGAATATGGGGAGTTCCTTTTTCATTCATAGATGTGGGTGAAGGGGACCCCACTACATTTTATTGTTGATAGCAGAATCCAGAAGAACCTCATCTCAACATAGGTCATCAAACAATTGGGATTATCGACAACACCACACCTATAACCATACAACATCATGTGGCTTCTCCAGGGATGAGATCTTCATGTCAACCACCAGTGTTGATTGTAATATGGCATCCATCCCTTCAAGGATGAGGTATTATGTGATTTTTCCCTGATGGATGTCTTTGATGTTCTCTTGGTCCAGCCATAAATGTGGAAGCACCATGCTTTTTATGAGTCTCGACCCCATAGTGTCATATTTACTCTAGGGGGTTATCTCTACAGGATAACGGATGTAATTCTGATTTTTTTCCCACCTAAAAAGTGTCGCAAGGTAGTATTTCATACTACAAAATTTAGTTTCTTAACAATCTATTCAAAGCATGAACTGAAGAACACCACTGCAGCCTCGGTCCAAGAACCTTCTATCCAACAGAAGTAGGTCGACAATATTGAAGCAATGTGTAAATATTATTTATGCACACATGCATCTCATGTAGCCAGACTAGTTAAAAATTTCCAACCCTTCCAGCCACATGTTTGTGACAACCTTCAACAAGCTAAGCAGCGGAACTTCTCCAATAAGGCAGATAACTCATCAAGATGTAGATTCAACAAATGCTTTTCCCTCTCCCCCTGGTACTCAATGAAATGGAGACCAGTGATTCCTAAGGACGGAGTATTGATATATGTGGATATGGGTGGCCACCCACCTTTTCCAACTGGCTCAAAACAGTTTTCTGGCAACTTTTGTAATTTACTATTTTTAGCAGTTTTTAACTTTCGGGGCCATTTTGAGGGCCTAAATGAAGGTTTTGCGAGAGAAATCTTCTCAATGATATTTGAAGTCTCTGATTGATCCCCCAAAATGAATATTCTCGATGAAACATTTCCAACGATCTATTGTGCACCCCAAATGGAGATCGTATGCCAAAGTTACGCCCCCGGGAAGTTGATACACCAAACTATCCAAAACGGGATAAACAAAACTGTTGGTTTTTCATCTTCTGGGGTTAGGGTTTTGGATTTTCTTTATGATAAAAAGGCCTTTGGAGACTCATTGTAAAATGATCTTTGTGCGAATGGAAGTAGAAGAAACATCTCTTCTCATAGATAAGCTGCCACCATTCTAGCGAGACTTTCACTCTACATTTTTACAGTCTTTGTACATTTTCGCTCATTAATAGAAAATTGTGCATTACTGTATCTCTGTGTTTATGGTTGCAACTCTTATACATTTATGTTATATTATTGGATATCCAAGATATCTCTGTACATTTCTTTATTATATCTCCTCTCTCATTTTGTGCTGAAAATAATCTGGATTAATGTTTGTCATAGTCTTTGTGTAACTTGGAAAACTATCCATCCAAATTACTCACAATGTAAATGATGCCAATAAGTCATTTTTCTCATCGTCTTTGAGTACAAACATGGTTTAAATTTTATTTTTCATGGGAGAAACACCACCAACAAAAACATCATCAATTGTCATAGGTACTAGAGGGTATCATTGGCATGTCATCTATTACTTACTTCCCTGATGCCTATCAATCTACATAGACAAATCTGATTACAACAATCTTTGAGACTTATTGTATTAGATAGCCATTTTTGTTAATGTATATAAACACACATGTATTTGGAACTTTTAAATCACTTGTTTTTGTACTCCACTAAGATCGCATGAGTCTTGGTTCCATCAGTTAGAATTATAAGAAGTAAAACTACATAATTTACTTATTTTTCTTCGATACAAATTGTTTGCACTGGTTTTCACTTATTTCTTTTTTGATGTATTTTATTTGTGTGCGGAAATTTAAGCAGTAGGAAAATAAATAAATATACTACAGCCAGGAGGCATACCCCTACATATTTTTATCTATATGTATATATCCATTAAACACATAATCACTTCAGAAAAAGCAACACTATCCAGTATTTTAAATAGTGGAAAATTCCACTAATCTATCAAGGTCATGAGGCACACTTACATAGATTATCATTCATATATATATATATATATATATATATATATATATATAT